>JASSUY010006197.1:0-25000 GCA_032466535.1 Forpus xanthops | reverse complement strand
CTCGAGAAATAAAGGGAAATGCATTTTGAGATATTAATACGGGAAAAAAGGAACACTTTTTTTTAGGCAAAAAGAATGTTGAACACATTCATTTAATACCGAGAGCTGGAGACATGACAATTAGGACATCTGACGTTTACAATGCAGATGTTTACGATGTGAATAATGGATGGAAAGCGAGCGAAAACGCCGTGGTTTGGGTGAAATATAGCAGTTTTCTCCAGCAAACACATGAACTTTGCTCGAGCCACTCCGCGAGTATGAAAGGGACTGATCCGAGGGTGAAGAATTGAAGTCCTGCAGCCCTGCTCTGAAAGCAGGATGCACAATAAGAAATTGCAGCTAAAAAATGTGTTTAATCTAATAAAGGAGTGTTGCAAGAATTGTTGTAAAAGAAAGCTGATGGGGGGGGGAGGCAGCTTTAGGGGAAAACATGAATTTCCAGCAGCAGCGCTGTGTAATGATACTCTATTTTTTAATATGTGCCTGAACTCCATTCATAGAATTTAAGTGCTTAAATAAGCACAATAAATGTAAATAATTTACTGCTTTGCAAACAGAAAATTGAGCAGAAAACTGATTTGGAATAGCGGCTTGGCTTACTATACCCGGTGATTTGGTGCCCTGAAAAACGCATTTGACACTGCTGTTCATTAAGCCAGTGCTATTGAGCCTTCTTCACATTCATTAGTGATTAATTCAGACAGATATTTAACTTAATAAGGTAAGCAAATAAACAAAAAATCACTTTCTGTGCCTTAAGGTTTTTTGGTTGGACCTCTAATTGGTTTTGTGCACTAATTATCAAGATTAACACCTTACACTTTTCTCAGTCCTTATACTTAGAAACTCCCAGTGGGAAAAAAAACAGAGAACCTTGGGAGAATCCCTTAAGTGCAAGGGGTTAAGAGTCTGGCTTTTAAAAGCAAGATAAGCAGCAAAATAGAGAAGGAAAGAGCAATTCCAGGTGAATTTAGATTATACAAGGATGAGGAGGCAGGCGCTCGCACACGCAGTGACACCACTTCTCATGGATACGTGAAGGGAAGGTTTTCAGGCAGGTGGTTTGGGTTTGTGGACAAATAACTGGAAGCTCTCTGCTTTCTCACAGGGGTTATAATAGACTGTGTTGAGGCGAGGTTAAAAGGCAACCACGCAGCCTCCTGCAGCACATCCCTTGCTCCACACCAAGAGTTAACCACCGGCCTGGCAAAGTTTCTTTGAACTCCACTTGCTTCCCGCAGAACCAGGAGACTTGATGTCGGTGCCAAGGCATTGTGACTTCCTTCCCTGTTTGTGGCAGTGACATTGTTCCAGGCATTGCCTGAAATTCCCCTGCAGCCCAGCCTGGCCGTGTCCTCCTCTTACCTTAGGCTCAGCTTAAGGAAACCCATCCCGCTCCAAGCAGAGCCAGGGCTTTGGGAGAAGGGAGCAGCACCAAACACTCAGCCCCTATTCTTAGGAGCCAGAGCATCATCCCAACGTGCCCTGCTCTCCCGCCACAACCAAATGTCAAAGTTCATATTTATTTTATCTCATTATCCTCTCAGAAAACATCACATCAAATGCTGATTCAGCATCCCTCTTGGAAAATATCTACTCATCCGTTACTACTTGCTGAACTAAACACGCGCCTCAGTTTGCTCCTTATAGACACCAACAGCATCACAAGCATTGGAAAAAGCTTTAGGAAGGGCCAAATTTGAAGTTCACCTCAATCCCAGGCATGAGATTCATTAAACCTCATTTAAGCCAAGCCATACTCACAAGTTGTTGCTGCTGATAGTTTGTCACGACCTAGTGCAATATTTGCTGTGCATTATCCTGAAATATCCGGCAGCCTTGAGAGAGCTAATTGCTACTTTTCCTGCCATGGGAAGTCTCGCACAACTACCTTGCTTCCGACTTGAACCCGGTGTCACTTTCCAGTAGTTTTTG
Organism: Forpus xanthops; assembly: GCA_032466535.1. Classification (NCBI taxonomy): domain Eukaryota; kingdom Metazoa; phylum Chordata; class Aves; order Psittaciformes; family Psittacidae; genus Forpus; species Forpus xanthops. Next base: position 23,062 of record JASSUY010006197.1, on the reverse strand, counting down.
TAGCATTTGGGGATTTTTAAACTCCTTTTCCTTTAATTCTTTTCTTTCTTTAATGGGTGACTGGATAAATTCAGTGGTGGATTTTTGTGACACTAAAGCAGCAGATAAGTCTATGATGCACTCTAGCTATGTGGTTTAAAAATCCCTTACCATATGTTTTCTCACTGGAATGCCTCATCTTGCAAAATTACAGGAACCGAAGCTTAAAAACACAATTAGGTAGTTTAAAATGAAATATTAAAGAAATACCACGTATTTTCTCATATGCTTGTGATGGTTTTCCTTGATTTTTTCTCTTTTTTTTCCCACCCTCTTTCTTTCCGGCTTTCTTTTGTATTGCTCTTTGAGTTGTTCAAGGAGCTCAACTGTATTCGATTGCGGTACTAATCATGCTCCACATTTTTCTGATTAGGTTATATAGGCTGTGGTTAAATTATAAATGAAAGAATGAACTACCAGAGTACTTGTCATAACAGTATCTTTTATGTTGTTACGGAAGATGGGGGGGGGGAGGAATCAAAAAAAGGCTTTACGTGATGAACTCTCCTTGCCTATTTTGTGCTCCTTGTAGTATCTGTATAGACAAGTAATGCAATTTGTTGCAATGTTTTTCTCAGGTATTCTGAGAACTACAGCACAATATCTGTCCACTGAGAAAAATGTGAGAAAACTGAATACATAACACATAAAGATGCATATTGTAGTATAAACTCTGTTGTGCACACAAACACACCCTCTCTGACTCCAGTTTATTCCATTACTGTGCTATAAAGCCCCTTGAACTGCTTTTTCCTTCTGCCATACATGAAAATAATATTTCAGAACTCGAAATGATGCCTGACATGGTTATCTTCTGCACTGCTATACTCACAGCATAAGCACAGCCAAATGTGTGTCTGATGATAGTATATATTTTTGTTTCCATGATGTTATTTTAGGCTATTGACTGTAAAAACAATTTTAGAGAGGGCTGGAATTGTAATGATTAAGCTACTTGACTGAAGGCTCATCTTCTGTCTGGGCTGAAGACACTGCTGGTTTAAGAATATAGTGGATATTCCAGGCATTAAATATATAATTTAAGTGTTACGGTATTTTAAGCATGTTAGTTCAATATTTGTAATAATAGACACTAGGAGAATGGGGGTTTGGTCTTAAATATTATCCTTTTCTTAAATACATCATTATTTTTTTCCTTAAAGCAGTGAGGTAGATAAGGAGGCAAAGGGGAAAGCCTGCAGTTGTGCAATAGATTAACACCTTGCATTAAGTCTTGCATTTAGCTATTTTCCAACGATTTTAAATCAGAGCTCCTCTTCACTTCTTCACCAGCTTTAAATACAAAGCAAATGCTGTGCCCTGTGCATGGATTGCTTTATGTGCTTTATTGCAGCAGATAAATGGATCCTTAGACATATGAAGGGATTAGTGATGAAAAATCTGATGGAAGGAAATTGCTTTAATTGATGGGTACTGGGTGCAGGCTGGGCGAGGGGCACCCAACATGTGTTTTCTCTGTCAGACATGCCTGTGAGCAGTGCTTTTTGCACCCCTGCAACCAGCCTTAAGGGTTCTGCTTTTTGGGGGCTTTATCGGACGAACTGTCAATGCTTTCTAGGATAACAAATCTTGTTTTATAGCACTTGGTGGAGTTTGGTTAGGGGCTACCTCTGAGCAACATGAACTTGGCCTTGCTGTGTGTCTTACACTAATACCTTCACTCCTGTAAGGAATCAGGGTACTTGAGAAACAGCCTGCAGCCATACAGCTGATTATTTCACCAAATTTGCATCTTTTCAACAGTAATGGGGATGGCTTTCACAAATGCTCCCAGGCTCTAAATAGATGTTAAGTGGCTGTTTCTAGTTGCTTCCCTTCCTCTTCCCCTTGGGCGCTTGCCCTGCACCCAGCCCCTAGGCCCAGGACCCATGGGATACCCTCCCAGTGGCACCTCCTCTTTGCAGGATAGATCATAGTATCATAGGATCAATGATAGAATCCCAGGCTGGTTTGAGCTGGAAGGGACCTTAAATCTCATCCAGTTCCAACCTCTGCCATGGGTAGGGACACCTTCCATAGAGCAGTTTGCTCCAAGCCCTGTGTCCAACCTGGCCTTGAACACTGCAGGGATGGGGCAGCCACAGTTTCTCTGGGCACCCTGTGCCAGCACTCAGCACCCTCACAGTGCAGTGGCACAGTGGCCAAACCACCTAGGGACCTCAGTTTCTACAATATTACATCCCAATATCAGAGTACAGGACCATGGGGTCTGCTCATGGAAGTGTTTGCAAGGGCAGAAGCCAACAGGAAACACCAGCCAGGGAAAGGCAGCAATTCATTTGTTACAGGAGCTGGCAGAGATGAGGGCTTTTTTCACCCACACATCATGGGCACATTTACTCCTGAATAAACGAACACAATATGGCTTAAGAAAGATGATTCCATTGAAGATTCCTGCTATTTATTTCCAATTGTGCTATTTCACTGGAAATCCAAGCCTTATTTTGGCTTTCTTTAAGGTGGTGCCTCCATCCACCTGACTTCTTATGGGTCATTTCCTCCTACAAGGAGGAACAGCTTGTTCAACTGATGTGTTCAAAGAGCTTTGGATTTCAATAGCTTATGTGAGGAGACTGCTGCAAACAGGATGCTACTGCTCCTGCTATGTGTTGGCCATAGCTGCCATGTATTGACCATAGCTGCCATGTGTTGGCCACAGCTTCCCTGTTCTTTGCTGGCAACCCTATTATTTTGCATGGATAAAGAGTGTAAGATTGGAGTGAAGTCATGGTAGGAAATCTATTCTGGTCTTTTCAGGCTATGAATACTGCCTGTGTCTATCACAGGCTTGCAACACCTCTTCCCCGTCCCCCTCATTTCGTCTAAAGCAGTGCCAGCCTCATAAAATTCAAAACCTTCCCCACAAACATCAGTAAAATATCAATACTGGTCTCTCTTAAAATCCACAGAAGGAAACTTAAGGATTAGAGTAAAGCCTTATCCTTAATTTATCTGTTGTGCATAAGTATTTCGGCACATAATGTTTCTATGGAAGGATCACCCACAATCTGGAGTATTTTCCTTCATCTAGGCACCTTGGGGTGCGTTAAAAGGCAGCAGAAACTCACAGAACCGTTGTATCTAGTTGAGCACTCATTATAAAATGGATTATGGGTACAGTAAACCATAAAGACTGTTTTAGAGCCATTAAGGTTCAGCTTGTCACTGCTGACATGGACGTACTCTTACACCATATATTCCTGACATGTCAGGAGGTGCTTAGGGATGCTTTCATACATGTTTTATTGAAATGACAGGATATGGCTTCTTTCCTTCTGTATATGTGCATGGCTATATGCTAGAAATCCAAATGAAACTCCTCTTGAAAAAAATGAACCCCTTTACACACAGATAATGAATGCCATCTTAAGTGATAAAGTTGTCATCTATGTTTTAGTTTTAATGTCCTTTGTAATAGAATAATGAAATCACATTTTACCCCTGGAATAAAATGTGGCTGAAATCAATGAGATTTACACCGGAGTGAATCCTGCAGTTGATAAAATATGAGTTCAAAACCAAAGCAATTTCAAATAAGAATGGAAAAAAGTATCAAACACTCAGATTTCCCTTCTGAAAATGTCTTTCTATCTCTATGCAGATCAATAGTTTCTCCCAGGCTGTGCCTTTGACTTGTTAGGGCTTTTTGTCTTTCACATCCAAGAAAAACTTTACATATAATTATGATGCCTTGAAAATAAAATTTTTAAGTGGAAATACCAAGAGAATCTTAGCTAAAGAGAGTCAGATCTCACAAACCTTGCAGGTCTAAAATTCATCGTCATTAAATGTTTGGCAAGCAGAAGGAATGTAGGATTTGGTCCTTAACAGCCTTTTTCTAAGCGATTGCACCACAAAAAACAAATTTGAACTTTCAGCTTGTGTGAAACTTGTCAATTCCATCATTTGGTCACAGATCTGAGATAAATATGGGGTATATCTCTCTGGCAGATGATGCAAAGGTGGAAGGAAGCTCTAAAAGCTGTAATTCACTTTTAGGTAGTTGCCCTGTCTTTGAGTGCTGGGTACCAGCCTCCTCACAGAGCTGCAGGATCAATGATGATGGTGGTGAGGAGCTCCTGTTTGATGCTGTAGAGGTTGGCTGGAATGAGTTATTCTTTGGTGGTGTTAAAACATGGGTTTGTTTTAATTTACACAAGCTGCAGCATTGGAGACTGCTGTAAGAGAGCAGCAGTTAGGAACTGGGGACACCATGGAGCCTTCTAGGGTCTGCAACAGGCAAGAGAGATGCAGGGGATGATTGACATGTAAACCAAATGATAAATTTCAAATGTATTTGCAAAGTGCCTTTCAGAGCAATTGAGCTTCCCAAAGTTTACTCATTTTCAAAACTCCTCATTGTGAGACATCACTTCTCAGTGCTCACAGGTTCCTGGACTTGGCCAATGTGCAGCATGGACAGGCACAGCTCCTCAGGTGGTTTTCAGCTCTGATAGGGCAGACCATAGCCTCTGCATGAAATCGCGATTATCAGTAATAGCAAGAACACGCAGTTTGGGTCAGAAACTCATTGCAGGCTGACAAGCAAGCTGGCATGACAACATGAGTGTGAACCAGATGTATTTAGGCTCAGAACAGGGTGAGTTTGGTGGAGCTTAATTCACAAATAGCTCCTGAAATTAAAAATTACAGTTCAGGGAAAATGTACAGGTCTCTGAATGGGGGGATTTTCAGTGCAAAACTTAAAATCGCATTTTTTTTCAGATTAGAAAGGTGCAAGACTCACTGCTGGCCCTATAGAAATCCCCCAAAGCATGTGCATACCCAGGCATGCACAGCAGGAGCAGAGGCTGAGGCACATGGTGTTGAAAGCATCTTCCCAGTGGCATCATGCCTGTATCCTCTGTATAAATAAATCTCATTGCTCTTCCAATGTTACCCTAAAATTGGCCTTAAGCACCTCAGAAAATGCTAAAAACAGTAATGGAAAGGAGGAGAGGATGGTAAATGCCAACAAAACGTACCTGTGCTGGAGGAAAGGTAAGACAGAAATGCTTGCAGCTCTTGTGTGATCCCCATGTAAATCCCCCACCAGCCTTAAAAATTATGGACAAATGCTGAGGAGCTCTGGAAAAGGTTCAAACAGCAATTTGAACTGTGCTGGAAAGCCAGAGGGGCTGGAAAAGGGGAAGATGGGCAGAGCAACAGCATGCTCTGAGAGGGAGAGCTGATACAGTCTGTACTGACAGGCTGCACCACAGGAGGGATGGAGAGGGACATAAGGCACAGAACCAGTGTCTTGGATTAATATGAGCCCCATAGGCAGGTAAGGAAGGAGGAAGAGAAGCAAAGCCATGGAGTACTGGGCTCTCTACAAGTTATGAGCCAGGAGGCAGCACAGCTATTTCTACATTAGTTTAGACCTGGTGACAGAGCACTTCTGAGTAAAGAACTTCTTAGGAATTTAGAACACTTCTCCATTCCTTGATTTAAATGAGCATTTTGTAGGTGGAGCAATGGGAGCATAGGTTGGAGGCAGATTGGGAACACCTGCATGAGGAAAGCCAAGCCCATGCAAGAACAGGTGAATCCTCCTCCTCTCTGTAGTTAAATTCTCTGTCAGGAGGCCTCATTACTTTTAGGACCATTAGAGAGGAGACTCTCTGGCCATGCCCTTCTTTGTAGCAGGACCTGCTGCCTGTGCTCCCTTAACACGCTACTAACTGTAGGGAGGAAGAAAAGTTTGTTGTCAGTGTCTTTACATCAGAGGTAATGCCCTGCTGTCCCTATGGATGGAAGGTGGAGGGTACAGACTGACCATTAAACAGCTGGATTTATTGTAACTAGCAGGTTGTAGTTGTTGGTAAGGGTCTCACAGGTTTTCTTGCATGGGGAAATATTAATCTGTGTTTGTACTTTGAATAGTACAACCATTTCTTCTGTGCCCACCTGCAATGCTGTCCATTAGCTCTGTATTTCTTTTCATAGCATCACAGCTACAAGACACTGCAAACATGTAAGTTTAACATAATTCATCCAAATTTATAACTAAGAAAATGCAGAATACTGCAGCCCTGTGTGTCCAGAGGTTTGCCATGACACCAATGAACTTTGTCATTGCTGGATGTTTTATCTCACTGTTAAAAAGTAACTCACTCATTATCTCAGGTTCATCTCTGATGTCTGTATTTACGTGGTACTGATTTTTGCAAGTTGCAGTGGTACACAGCACGTCACAACGTAAGCTCCAAGAATTCCTGGCTATTGATAACAGGAATTGATTTCAGCACAGAACATTGAGTTTTAGAGGCCCTCAAACATGTGCATATGGAAAGATTTTGAACCTTTGTTTTTAAACACAGCTGATATCAGGCTTGGGTTGTATCAGCTCCAGTTAGTGACGAAGAAATGCTGATGCTTCGTGTGAGTGTGCAGCTTGTGAGCAGTCACATCCAGCCCAGCAGACAGTAGACAGGTAGGGGCATACACAGAAATTACAGGGAACATGAGATCTTTCAATACTTCAGGAAAACAATGAGGAGTTTTAATTTTTGGCATGGTGTCCACTGATGGGAGGCATCACCTCATTTGTACTTGGGAATCAGAGAGGCAAATCTGCAAAGGGCACCTGAGGATGTGTGTGAGGAAGGGGCTGCTCTTACTTTGCCCTCTTTTAAAACATGGAAATGCTAAGGCTGATTTTCTCCTTCATGAGGAAAGAAGGAAATGGAGGAAATATTTTGATAGGAAAATAAATTTTCCAGCTCCCTGTGAGGGTCCAGAGCTTTTATTAAGTGAAGTAGGAGAATTTCTTGGGAAGGTGGTGGGTTGAGGAGGAGAAGGGGTGAGGACATCCTGCAGCTTCCCCTGTGCACCCCAGCCTGGGCAGGAGCCAGCAGACAAAACTCATCAAGGCCTAATTATGGTGTATCCATCTTGTATTTACTTTAGAAATTGCTTCGTGTTAATTAAAGATGTTACCTTTTAAAAAGTCTGCCTCTGCCATATTGAAATGCTTTGCTGTTTGTGACGGGCTCTAAATGAACGGGGAAGGAATGTTTGTGTTAGACACTTGTATTTGTGTTTTGGCAAAATTCCTTGAATAAATTAATAGATTGTATCATTAGGCGCAAATAGTTATGTATTAGGATACCCAACAGATAATTTAAGCAAATAGCTAATAAGATAAGTGTACAATGCTGTGTATCTGCACACATGCAGATATTCTATTTGAACTTAAAACACAATTACTTATCAAATGTCTCCATCGGGGCTTCATGCTGTAAAAGAGCCCGTTGGTAACACAGAGAGAAATTACTGCAGTCGCATGAGGCGACTCCAAACTGCGCTCTATATTTTGACTTGTACTTTTGACTTTTTCTTTCCCTGGTAACCCCATTATTTTTGTCCCTACTCAGAGCTCTGACCTGTGCTACATGGAAAGTTTAGAGATGAAGTCATTTCTGGTTTGAGTTACTGGAGAGACTTTAATTCATCCAGCTGTGCCTGCTCAACAACAATTCCAGCATTCAGCATTGACAACACACCATCAGCGAGAGAAATCAAACAGAAAAGGCAGTCAGTGTTGAAAGAAACACTTAAAAACGGCTCTCATTTGTAGAATTTAACATCATCAAAACACTAAATGTAAATATGAGCAGAAGGAAAATGCAAAACTCATCAGTCAAGGTATTTCACACAAAAGAAATAGTTGAGGTTTTTTGGACAGAAAGTTAATGAAATTCCCGAAGGAAATACTATTGAACATAAAGGTGTATCTTCAAGAAAAATCGCTGGATACTTTGCTTAAAAGGACCTTGCATTTTTAAAATACATGGCATATTTTCCTTGTTGAGTGTGTGTTTAAATTTGTGTTTTGCTCGTAAGAGCTGGAGGGAAAACAGTCCTGCAGTTCCGAGGAAGCCAGGAACACTGCTTGGGAAGGAACAGCTACGCCTCAGTCATAACGCACTCTGCGATCAAACAGAATGTGTTTCAGGATTTCTGAGAGCAATTATTCCCTTCAAAATAGGCCTTTAAACCAGGGTATAATTAATAAATGTTCCATTACATGTTATTGAATGGCCATTCCAAACGAAATGACGGAGTAAAAGGTCTTTTGAGCAAAAACAGAGACAAAATATAGATGTGCTATCTGGTATTAGAGGGTGTAAAAGTACTTTCTCCTGGAAGCTTTTTTTCCTTTTCAATCAATAAGGTCTAAGAGAAAGAGACTGAACTTTCTGTGCTGTTCTCTTATTGCCTTAGATTATACCGCAACTCTTTTTTTGGCAGAGGTGATGGTGCTGGTGCCGATCCAGAGTGACCATTCCCAAGAGGTAAGGGAGATGCGCCTGTGTGGCTGGAGGAAGCACCATGCACCCAGAAGCATTTCTATGTCCAGCCAGCATGGGACCGTGCTGTTGGAGGAAGAATAGCTGGAAGTGGGAATAAAACCTCCCTCATCTAGTGGTAAGTCCCAGCAGTCCTATAGCCACAGCAGTTCACATTGGCACATCTTTTTCAGGACAGAATGCCCTCTAATGTGTTCAACAGACATCTGCTTTTCAATGTCTCTCTCTTCTCTTTAGGTTTAGCATAAATAAGTTTCATTTGTTTTAACTGCCTTTTAAGTACAGAAAGAAAATTCTAGTAGTTGGACAGGCAAGAAAAATAACGATTGAGCATGCAAATCACTTCTTTTCCCTTTAAACAATACATACTCTGCTGCCTGCATTTCCCCAAAGATACCACTGCAGCTACACATGGTTGAAGTCTGTTTTACCCTTATATAAGGCAATGTGACAAATGATTTAGGGGGAAGTAATCTCTAATCAGCATAACTTCATACCACACAGCGCAGAATTATTGTCAGTTTAATTCTATCTCCTCGACACAAAAACTCTGAAGTGTTTCTTCCAGTTGAAGTTTTGTAGCTGAATAATAAATAAAAGAGGGTGCAGTACAAGTACTGCATAATGTAATTGTACCCTCTTTGTTCTTGTCAATCAGTTTTAACACAAGTTAAGTCGTCGTGGATGTCATCGTGATCATATTCATGGTAGATGGCTCGGAGTTTCGGTCGTCTTCTGCAGCAAAGTTCCTTTAATAAAGAAGTGTGTGGTGAAGGTTTCAGGTGCTTTATAAAACTTTGACTTCACTCCTACTACAAGGCAAGAAAGCACAATAATGCATGCATGAATTGCCAATAAATCAAAGGCCTGCTTTTTTTTTTTAGTTCCTATTTTGACATGTACATACATAGCATTTTTAAGAGATAGCTCCAAGGTAGCTTTTCAGTCCTTGATCAGATCATGAATTTAATTAATTCAGTGTAGACATGTCATAGATTTAAACCCTTTAGAATTACATTTTTAATACAGATCTAACATTTAATGTCCTTTTTCATTTTTTTCGGGAGAAGTAAAAAAAAATCCTTTAATACTCTGGCAGCAATTTTTTTTCCCTCTTATTATGAGACTGTGGCTCCTTCCTAATTATGTGGCTGCAAATTATTTACTGTAGTTTTAAATTAAGGAAGGAGACAAGTAATCCAGTGTAAAAAACACTGTTCCAACTTCAAGAAGAAATGAGTGTATATGCTTAATTTCTCTTTAGGCATACAGCTGTACAGTCACTGTATAATGGAAGGTTTGAGACAAAATGGTCCCCCACCACCTTACCTCCGTGTAATGCAATTTAGCTTCATTAAATTACTGGAGGGCCAGTTACTTAAGCAGAATATTGATTTTCAGTCTGGGCCATGTTTAACATAATTCTGCGTAGGCAGCAGCTAATTCTGCGTTTGAATCTCGCACTGTAATGGAATTACATGATGCGGCTGACCATGGGCAAGGCAGGGCTGGGGGCTGCTGCCCTCCCTGCCCACCACGCTGCCTTTAACCCCTTCTTTCTCCACGTTGGCTCTGTGCACTTCAAACAGCTCCACCGACAAATTTCTTGTTTCTTCCACAGAGCTGGTGTCTTTCATCTGGGGATGTGTAGCCCCGAGCTAGGTTTTGGTACTGTAAAGTATCTGTGGGGCTATTATATTTTTCCTCAGAAACCTATATCTTGGGCTATATAGCCACAAAGCTGAATAGAGGCAACGCAGAGTGAGAGATTTCCTCCTGTTCCTCACCCCAAATACCAATTTCTGAACTTGGCAATTAAAGGATGGATTTCAGTTTAATTCAAATCTACTAAAATGAACCAACTCTTCGTAAGGGAAGTGTGTTCTTTACATTGCTGGCATGAAAGCTAGTCATTATTTTTATTTATTGTTCTGTTTAATGATGAAATACAGTTTACAAGCCATTGAATAATAATAATTTAATATGGTTCCCTGTGAGTTATAGTTTGTCGGTGTCTTAGAATTTAAATAGTGTGTGGGGAGAAATAATGGTTATTACCCACGTTAATGGTGGACATTGTGGAGGGGACCAGTTGCTACCACGGTATGCTTGAGATTTTGGGTAACAGAGAATAAGATGGGCTCTTGCAGACCTAGACTTCAGAAATCACCTGCTCACTGGAATCTCTTAAAGGGAATCAAAATAGCAAAATACTGAAAATACCAGGTAGGGCTTTAGTTGATGAAGGTTTTCGTTTTTTAAATTTAGCAGTTAAACTGTCCTTGCAGCTCTCAGTCCTTGGGGAATGACACACTTCATCCCTGCACAAGTACCAAACACTGTCCCTGCTTGTTTGGGAAATTTTGTGCAGAGTTGGGTTCATAAGACCTTTTTTTTTGTCTTTCAGAAATACTGATGCACGGCAGAGAATTGCTTGAGGGCAGCTTAAAATGTTAGCTAGGAAGAGCATCCGCTTTAAATGAACTTACCGTGGCCATGATTTTGTATGCAGCTCATGCTCCCCTCAGCTCCCCAGGAATAAATTGATTTAAAAAGTTCTTGCTATGGCATTGATGCTGCAAAAAAAGTTGAGTTCATGCTTAACTTCAGCTTTATGCCCCATTCTGTTGACTTCAGTGAATTTCCTCAGCAGCTGTTGGAATTTCCATTCATTCAGGTCATGGTCCATATCCACCTACATCTGCTAAAACAGACCCAAGATGCGGTGTGCAGAGGGGTTGGATTCAGGAGCCAGGGGGTTTGCTCCATGAGCAGATTTGGGAAGGAGGAAGGAAGGCAGAAGAAGGCAGTCTTGGCTGCAGCTTTTTGGCCCTGTTTGAAACTTAGGGTTGCAAGAGCTCAATCACTTGGACAAGTTGACCAGAACCAGTTCCTAGGAGTGTGCCATGTATCATGAGCACCAAGACTGAATTTTGCTGTGGTTGAAAGCAGGCTTAGGAGGAGGAATTTCAGAAGGGCCTTTAAAGGGGAATTAGCAGATTTCATGTCTCATTAAAGAAAAGCTTTACACTAGACTGGATAGCTCTTCAAACAGAATCAGCATCAACCAAACATCATTGGGGCTGCTGGTTTCGATAGGCATACCTGAGTAGATGATGTAAACGGCAAAGTGACATGCAAGAAATCGGGCAGAGGGTGCTCTGAGTGCAGGCAGATCCCAGATATAGGGGCAAGGCCCAGCTTGTGAGGCACTGACCCTGCTCTCCTCCCCCCTGAAGGTCCCTGAGGACCCCTGAGCAGCCTTGTCCCACAGCCAGTTGTGGTTTCTTGGTTTCAGTGGAGTCCTGAGCTTTTGCAGACCCTGCTGCTGCTGCTGTCATCAGAATGCAAATTACAGCTGGCTGGGGTGATTCTGCTCATGTTAGTTCCTCGGGACTGTGTCTCTCACATGCTCTTTCCATTTTCCCTCACAAGTACAATGCTGTAGTTAGCTGTTATTTGAACTGCCGCCGTGTTTCAGTCTGGGGGAAAATATGCAATATGCAAACCCAATTTGTCATTGGGAGTCAATAATTGGCATCAGGTGCATTACTTAGCATCTTGTCACGGATTTGGCATGTCACCTGATTGATAACTCTGTGCTTTCTCACGACATTGAACATAATTTGTTCCCTATCACATTTGCACACATGGCCCGTGGTCCTTTGTTACTCTATGCCCTATACCTTTGCATTTCATAGGTGGTAAAGGAGAGTGCTCCCTTCCCCGTGCCTTGGTGCTTCCGTGCTGTCATATTTCTGATCCCGAAATGGTGGTGTAGTGGATGAACCCGTCTGTTTGGATTAGCTGTGATGAAAGGGAGAGGGCAGGAGATACCCGGGGAGACCTGCGCTGGTGGAAAGTGAATGAAAACAGCTAACTTAAATTCTTTCTCTCTTCAGATTTATGCTTGGTTTCCACCACTTTTTATCTCACTGATCCAATGTCAAGGAGCTCCGTTGATTTCAGAGGAGTTACTTAGAAGAAGGGGTGCTTGCCATTATATACAAGGTAGCAGAATCTGGCCATATATAATTAATACAAATATGTGCATAATTTAAAGCTGCCCCAGGAAAGCCTTAAATTACATGATAACCATGCAGACACTGGCCTAGGAAGGAAAACATGGGGAGTCTCTATTAGTGAAATTAATTATATGTAAGATTGTCTTCAATAACCATGTGGGAATGATTAAGTAATCAGTCAAATAAAAGATTTAATAACAAATTCCCTATCAATTATACAAGAACACCCAGTAAAAATTAAGTAAAAATTATTTTCAACGCATTAATATTAACATTAACAGTTCTGAAAATATAATAACATAATTAAGTGTAATTTCTTGCAGCAAAACACACTCATAATAGCAAAATAAACAAGCCCTTGAATAGTATTTCCTGAGGAAACTCAGCAGCTTGAGACATGTGATGGCATATGGAGACTTTGGACCAGGCCAGGTGAAATCAGCAGAATATGGGATGTGGGTCCATGGTGGCGGTGTCCAGTGTGTAGATCTGTCATGGGTTCAGCACAGCTGCCTCTGTCCTGGTGTCCAGGCACGAAGGGGTAAAGAAAACCAACACAGCAGGTCTACCAAAAGAGGGGGAAAATAAGCTGAAGGCCTGAAATAACTTAGTCTGCACCTAAAACTGCACCAAACACAAATGCTGTGTTTGTTGTTTCTGGAGGATTTTATAGGTCTGTATGTACCTCTTTTCTCCTTTTTGGCACGTATTCCTTTTAGTAGGGACTGATAAAGTTCCCTTTATTATCACTATCGTCCACTGTGCCACCAGGCATGGGAGCCATCTCATTTCTTGCAGCCTTGAAAGAGCTGGATGTCTATTTTAGGCTTCATGTCCAAGGTATTTCTGCAGTTGATGGGGGCAAGGGGGTGTTTTACCCACGTCTGTAATGATTCAATTAATTGTCCCATGGAGTCATTTACTTCTCTTTATGTTTTAGATGACTAACTTTTGCTAGAAATCTGAATTTTTTGCGTGACTGAAGGTCAAGGTGAAAAGACACATCTGATAGAGTGGTCCAGAGCTCACTGAAGTCAATGAGAATATTTCTATTAACTTTAGTAGGTTTAATACACAATTATGCTGCAATTTCTTAAAGGTAAAATGCTCCTGCTCTAGTGTAGGAATAGCTGTTGTGGGCTGTATTAATAACCCTCTGCTCCAATACCTGGTCTCACTAATAGCTGGTGCATAAGGATAAATTAGGAATGGTGGGGCCTACAGTGAGACTTTCCTTGCCTGTTTTCCTGTCTCCAACACTCTGTAACCTGGGGACTTCCAGAGCCAGAGGTTGTGTTTAACAGCCTGTGAAGGACCGTCTACATTTAGAAAGTGTCTGAAAGAAATGAAAACAATACAGATCAGCCAGAGGTTTGTGTTTGGCCTGAACTGCATCTTTTTTTCTCCCTATAGAAACATTAAAATAGTGGGATTTGACTTAAACATTCCTATGCAACTAAGAATGAGCAACTTTTTGTGAGGTCCTTTGCAATAAGACCCCATCAACCCAGCAAACTGATGCTGCAGGAGTTAGATTTTATCCCTGATAAGCGTAGGAGTAGAATTTGAATAAACAATTGGGAGTGAAAAACTTCACATTTTGAGTGAGAAAATAGATTGCCTTTTAAAAATGTGCTTACTAGAGACAAAGAAAGATAATATTAAAGGAAAAAATCCTTCCTGGTACATTTGAGCAGTCTCACAGCGATTCTATACTAGCACTTTGTGTGTTTCTCATAAAAAACACATTTTCCTTTGCAGGTAGAATACAGCTATACGAAATAAGGAAAGGTAGTGAATATGCTATTCTATAATTACCACAGTGTTTGCTCCAGCATCAGGGATCTGAATGCTGTGTTTCCAAAATCAAAGAGAAAACTCAACCCCTCTCATAGAGAATGCTAAAGAGAAAGGAATTGACATCTACTTGGACTTGCAGAGTTCTATTTATCTTCAGTATTACACAGGCAACAGCGCAAGCAGTAATTGTGCTTCCGAGTAATAGTTAATTCGTCAAAATTCTGGAGTTATATATGTGTTCTACTAAGTTACTTGGAGGTCTTGAGTCTAGAGAGTGCTGTAATATTTTCAGCAGGGGTATAGAGTTAAAATAATGGGGGGTTTCTTTTTCTTTTTATCAAAATCTGAGAAATAACCTGCCAAACCAATCATTCTGTCCCAGGGGTGTGCAGAAGGCCTGGATGTTAATTGCATTTAACCTAGAACAGCAGAGCACTTTTTTTTCCCTTTATACAATAACTAATATGTAAACTACTGTTGCACTTTGAAATTACTTTCACTTAAATTCTATTATTGAAGCTCCACAGTGGAATATATCCAGGGTCTATTTCATTAAAAAGGACTAATTACGCTGGAACCACGCAACAAACCCGCCAATCTTCCTCGGTATGGCTGGAAAATGAGCATTCAAGAGATATAGCACATTTATTTGTCCTGGCATTCCTGAAGGAGGTTTAAGCAAGGATGCAGTTGAGGCCAGAAATGAAATTCTGGTTGGTAATGAAGGGACACTTCTTTTTTTCCCTTTGATAGCAGGAATTTACATAGATTGGCTGACAGCTAAGGCAGTGGAAATACCTACCTTATAAATTCCAGTGATAAAAAAACAAGCAAACAAAAGGCAGTGCTGCAACACCAGACCCGAACATGGCGTGTACTTCCACTGTGTGACATACTCATGTTCCTTATGTTTATTTATCCAGACAACCTGAAAACTCCATCAATTTTCTGTTGGAGACTCACAATAAAAATATACCTTCTGTAACAACAATAAAAACTGGCAAGCTGATCACAGACCAGATTCTAGGATAACAGTGTTCCTGTAGCAGTTGGCCAGCTTCCTCTGGGTTCGGAAGTCAGGCAGTCCTAACACCAACATTCATGAGCAGTGATGCTCAGGATGGATGATGGGAAAGGATGATGGGATTTTCATGTTTTTTTCCATGTTCATCTCCAGAAACTCCAATTTCTGAATCCTGGTTTATAATTTTTGGAGTCTGACAGGTTGTGGGAAGCTTTGGTAGGTACTTGGGAAGGGGCTGTACTGTGCTCCATGGGGATGGAGATAGGTGAGCAGGGGTAGATGCTGCTTTAGCAGTTGGCAGCCAGTTTCTGCCTGAAATCTCTCTCTGCTCTGCTCGCATGCATCTCTCCCAGCATTTAAGAAGTGCCTTGTTTAATTAGTGGTGGGATGAGTTGAGTCTTTACCACACTGAGATTCTTGTCATGATCAGGATTCTGAAACAGCAATGAAGCACCACTTATATTAGAATCTGCTTCAGATTTTAACAGCTTTTGTTTTCTACTTCGACTTTTCTGCTAATGTCTTTGATGGAGCATAATAAGGGCATGCTACGGCATGCCTAAAAGTCTGTGAGTGGTGTTGAACTGTGTGTCAGCCCTGTTATTAACTCCTGGTAAACTGAATACTTGGCTGGGTTTTTGCATTTGGATGTTTCCTATCTAGACCATCAGTAGCTGTACCTGTGGCAAACACACATTCACTGGTATGGGAAATGTTCCTGTGAATGTTTGCATGTACAGTATTTATTGTACATTGGATGTGGTTGTCTCATCCCTGGCGGTGTACAAGGTCTATAACCGCTTTAAAGCAATGTATTTCGCATTAAACTTTTGTCTGCTGAAGAATGAAGAAATACGCTTATGGAAACCATAGCTTCCAGCCTGCTCAGGACTATGTTGTCCTTGCTCCCCCAGTTCCTGGGACAAGTTTTCCTATGGGTTTTGCACCACAAAAAGCAATTTCCCTTTCCATATTGAAAGGACTGCAGTGTGCAGTAGGGTTGATCATTTGCCAGCCCAGGCTCCTTGGAGACCAGCTGGGAAAGAAGAAGAAGCCAGGCTGAGGATGCCAGAATCTGAAAGTCCAGGTCCAAGGTGTGTGTTTGAAACCTGCATGCAGCCTGGCTCCTTGTGCCACCCTGTCACTGCCAGAAGTCACAACAGGAGTGAGAATAATACTCAATTCTTCCGTCTCACACATTTATGCATCCATGAATTTGACATAAGAGCAATTTCAGCTCTTTTTTTTTTTTTTTCCCCATTGGGATAGTGAAAAATAAACACTTAGCACAAGAAGCAAGCCCATGAACATGTAGTCAGTCTGGTCCTCGAGTAAGGTCCATTAAAACATTGCAAGAACATTAAAGTTCCTAACATGATGGTTTGCATTTCATTTGCAACGTGTTCCTGCCAAAAATGTCAGTCCTTTATAACTTGTTGGCACTGAAAGTACAACTGACCTTGTGCTGTACTGTAATAACTTCTTGTTCTATAATCCATCTTCTCTAAACAGTTTTGTTTTGCCCTGGATACACAAAGTCAGGGAACTTTGGGATGGAACTTTGCCTCTGGTCCTTGCAGCAGCTTGCAGAGCCCATAGTCACATTACGCTGCATGGAGATGTGGGCTGCCGCCAGGCAGGAGAGCAGGAAAGGGTGAGACAGGCAAAAGAATTTCAGTCTGGAGTGATGGAGCTTGGGGACCAACACAACATAGAATCATAGAATCATAAACATCCTCATGGATAGTTCCTAGCATGCTGAGTGTTTGGCTGTGTGATAGGAGACTGGGATGTATTCTTGTCACGGGTGGAGAAGAGTCATGGTATCCTTCAGGCAGAAGCAAGAGGACCCCAGAAAAAAGAGATTTCTATTCACTGCCTCCTGGTGCTTCTATAGAAGGTAACATAGGCTAAAATTTCCTTGTAGTATAGACTAGATTTGCTGCAAAAAGAGGTAATTTCATGGGGCAGGGAGAATTCTTTTGTACTTCATAAGAACAGGGTGTGGAAGTGTCCATGTCCTCCACACTACTGAAATAACACTGGTAGTAATAATTATAGCAATAATAATACTACTAGTAATAATAACAATAATAACAAAAAATAATGATAATAACAATGCAGCAATTATACTTGTGGATGTGAAGACAAAGAAATATGTGATTTATACTTTTTCTAGCCTTCATCTTGCCAAGGCAGATGAAACAAATTCTGTTGCCTTGTCCAGGCAAAGCTTGTTATCTTGACAAGTGAAAACACAGAAAACTCTTTGTTAAAAGACCCTGTTTTGTAAAATGCTTTTCTGGTAAACAACATAGTGGGTTACAATATTCATCTGAAGGCTATCAATGGTTTGAAAGACGCCTTGGTGCATGCTGCACACTCAGCTCTATCTAAATAATCTGAATGTCCTAATGCATTGATTTGTGCATTATGCTCATAAAGACATTACATTTGAACTTGATATGAAATAAAAGGCTTTGGTCAGTCAATACTCTTCAAGAAAGCACTTCAAAGATTTTGTAAAAGGGTCGCTGACCTGTACACTGAGATTGGACCTCAGCTGTCCAGGGAGAGCCCTCTCCGCACTTGGTCTTTGAACCTGCCCTCTCCCACTTTCCCAAAGCACCACACAAAGCAATAACTTATTACAAGTCCTTGTTTTCAATTGTGCATGCAAGGAAAAGCATCAAAACAACACAGCTGAAAATAATCCCCTTTAGAGATGAGATTATGTTTTATTGTTTCTTTTACCAGGTGTACAGTGCTCAATATTTAAACTGATTGCTCTGAATATTCAGGCTTAGAAGTCTTGCATTTGCCTGTCTCATATACTTAGCAGGTGAGGAGCTTGTTCTGGTCCATATTTCTCAAGATTTTAACTGCCTTCAAACACAAGCATAGATTTTAATTGTCTGTATTTCGGGTGGAGACAGAAAATGAGAAACCATTCAATTTTTGGCCTTTATGAAGCAGCCCCAGGTTTGCCTTAGTCCCCCAAAGGTTTTGGGGTGTTATTTTTGAATCTGAACTCCTCCTCACCAAGTGTTCCCCTTGACTCTGTTGGAAGCATCTCTGATTTGTACCCTGCCAAAATCCCTCTCAGATGGAGCCATGCTGGTTCTGCCAACCCCCATTTTATCACTGAGGCACGAGCCTTGGAGGGGCTGAAGCTAAGGTCAAAATTCATAGAATCGTAAGATTGCTTGTGTTGGAAAAGACCTTAAAGCTCCTTCAGTTCCAGTCCCCTTCCATTAGAGCAGGTTGTTCCAAGCCCTGTCCAACCTGGTCCAAAATTCTTTATCTCAATATGTTTTTAAGAACAAAAAAATCTATTTGCAATATTTTTTCTAGGTCAGTCCAACTGAAAGCTTGATCCAGCTCTGGTTTACTAAATACAGACATCAAAAAGATGTAAGGCCGTAATATTCTTTCTGTCCAGGCATGTATGGTCCCTGCTCTGCACCAGCTCAGGTGCCGGTGGCATCCTTCAGCAAGATGTTTGTACATGGCTAAAATTTAGGGGCACTGCTGAGACAAAGGAGTTTGTAATCAGAATTCCTTTCATGAGGACTGTGATTTATAGGGATTTCTAAAAGCAGAAGGACTCAGTGCCATTATTTAAAAAGCTGGGCTGCTCAGAGTTATTTATAAATACCAATACAACAGAAACAGTTTCTAACTTCAGGCAGAAAGACACTATTCATCACATAATTCAGAAGGAAAATAACAGGTCTGCGGGAAGTGGCAGCAAAATGATAGCATATTGATGCAGAATCGAATCTAGATAGAACAAGTGGTGTTTTCCTCTTTGGAAATCAAACTGCAAAAGGTAAAATAAGTAGAAATAAACAGCCAATCGTCCCAACACCATTTTTTCCTGATCAAACCATGCAAAACCCCCTAAAACTCACAATGGAGCAACTTCCATTTTAGATCAGTTTCTCCTCCTCTCGCATGGTCTATTTATTTTTATTGGTTTGTTTCTCATTAAATCCTTCAATTACTCTGCAGTGTAAAATGGTGAAATTATTGGCATGTGCCACTTTCATCATGTATTTGAGTTTGCTTATTACACTTGCAGAAAATGCTTGAATGGTATTAGGCTCTGCTGTGGATTGAGACAGAGTTAATAAATATTATTTGGTGTTTTTTCCCTGAGAAGCACTGCTTTTCTTGATTGTTTTTTACAGTTGGATTGGGAATATTGATTTATTCACCACTGTTACAATAATTGTATACAAGGAACAAAAAATGCAGAGGTAACATTTCATCAGCTCAAACAGATTAATTAGTTGTAGTAGATTAGGCACAGTGTTACACAGAAAGATTTGCATTTAGAGGAAGAAAAAAGTTGGGCTTTTTTTTTTTTAATCTTAAAAAAGGCAAGAGAATTTAATAGAGATGTGATACACTGAGCTGCTTGGCTTATTATTCAATCAGTGTTTCCAAATGAGTATTAAAGGGCAACTTTAAATATTAACTCTTCTTTCTAAAATAAAAATACTGGGTAATTGTTGGATGCCTTATATGAGGACATCCCTGCTCCTTGGACTTGAATAAGAAAAGTTAACTTGGGTTTGTATCCTAAATTTAATATTATAAATCAATGTATAACAGAAGTGCAGGTGCTTAAAAATCCGAATCTCCTCTCCTGTATTCTGTTCGCATGGAAGCAAAGATGTTGTTGGTATTTTTCTCTTTGTGCACAGAATTAAGGCAAAGCCATGAAGAGGTAAATATTACTGTCTTTTGTGTGAGGTTAGCCTGGCCGTGATACTGAAAATTATTCATTAAAGGTTATGAGGCATTAACAAGAGTTTAAAAAGTGTCCTGGTTGTTCCCTATTTGACCCCTTTCTGCAGGGAATTGAAATTTCCCAGTGCTCTGGACCACTGACACCACAAGGGTAATTAAGTGATTTCCCCCAAGGTTTCAAGTTTTAACATCTTTCAGTATTGAAATAGAGAAGAAAAACATTTTTTATCGCTCTCACATTCTACAGAAGCCTACAGAGAGCTACACAATGGGCCTTGCCTGACATGCTGATTTTCTTTTTAAACCATCTGTTAAATCATCCTGGCTTGCAACATATTAGACATTATAAATGCCCCTAATTTTTCAAAGCAGTGCACAAGGATTCAGCTGCTTGACTTTCAGTTTATGCCGTGCTATCCCACCCCAGCCATTGAGAGACATTAAACATACAGAGCCAGTTTCACAGCTCGGCTAATGCTGCTTTTTTGTCAGCCTGGCAATGCAGAGCATCTTTCAATCTGGCTTAAAGGGCCACTGGAGGGATGCTCCACTGTCGCAGCATCCTTGAGTGACACAGAGCTGCCACTGGTTCCCTCCCAGCTCCACTCCTGACCCCCTCTTTGAATCACTGTGCCCACACAGCCCCTGGACCTCTGTCCCTATTGTCCAGCAGCCCTGTGATCCTGTTATGTGGCTGCTCTGGGCCCCAAAGCAGCGAGTGCCACCTTCTGCCTTTTGGGAGCACCCTGGGGTATGCTCATCTTGGTCTAGGAGGAGAACCAAAACTCTGTTAAATTGTGTTTGCAGGCAGTGCCTGGTGGGGAATAGCAGATGTGGCTCCTGGGACGGATGCTGGGGTTGGGTGGGAGCTACCCACAGGGCTTCATGCTGTACACTAGGATTGTGCCAAGGCTGCAGAGCGGGCGGTGAGGGAAGGATGCTCAGGATGCACCCTGTGTCTATGTGAGGGACACCACAGCACAGCATGATGTGAGTCCCTTTCTGCTCCAGTGCATTTGCCTTCTTCTAACTCTGCTCCAGGTGCTTTGGAACTTTTACCCAATAAATTTATCTGTTGAGTGAATTATAAATTGCTGGTTTGCTGCCACATGCTGCCCATGCCTGGATGCTTAGGGAAGAAGGTGAGAAGGCCCCAGGAATGGTCCTCCCTCACCAGCAGATCCCACTTCCTAATGCAGATTAATCTTGAGAAGTGGTACAGCCTTGGATCACAAATTAAAGGCCTTGTCAATACTGGGAGACATTAAAAAGAAGGAAAGAAATGTCAAGGAGGGTTAGGCTTTAGACACAAACCCACTGGCAGTATTCCCCTTAATCTGCTGTGCAGCACGCACTGTTTTTTGCAATGAAGATGTGGAGCATCATTATGAAACATTCATGCTGATTTCTTTGCAATATGCCCTCAAGGATCCCAAGGGAGAATTGACAAAATTATCAATTCCAAAGTTATCAAAGTCCAGCTTGGAAAAAAAAAGATCAAATCAGATGTTTTTGAGGATGCTCAGCCAGTGGCAAAGAGCTTGGAGCAGCACCAAGCCTCAGCGTTCCCTGGGTGCCAGAGAGGCATCGCAAGGATTTGGTAGGCTCCAACACGATAAAGGAAAATCTCCTTGATACACCACGATAGCAAAAGGATACTGTGCTGCTCAAAATAAAGGAACCAGGTTACACAATGAATTTGAATGTCTCCAATGATGCGCTGGGTGCTGCAGCGAATAAACCTGGTTTACCTATCAAAGAGCCAGGGTCTTGCAAAGGGGATAGAAAAATGCATTCATGTTTGCCCCAGCTTCTGCTGAATGAATTGACTTGATTTTTGCCCTGATTTGCAGCCTTACACCCTGGGTCTGTGCTCCCTGGTGTTTGGTGAACGCGGGTAAGGAGGCATTTTTGGGAATTCCGCAGCAAATAATCCTTCCTTCCTCCTCCATGTGATGGATTTATATTTTTCTTCCAAAAGTTTGCTCATCTCACTGTATTTAACCTTCAAATGTGTCTTTCTACCAGACAAGGAACAAAATATTCCAGCTGCTATGAAAGATAATCATTAAGGTGATCTAACTCCAAAGATCAATAACATCTCTACAGGACCCTTCCAGGGTTTCTGTGCTATCTTCTGTCTCATTAAAAATCATATTAAAAGACCCTGCTCAGGTAAAGGGGATTTGACAATTTCTTCAACATTATAGAGAAAGATATTAAACACTTGTTCATCTGAGCAATACTTGGATGAAATAACTGCATAATAATGAAGAGTTTAATACATGTTTATATAGATTTAGCAGTTACTGAGTGTATCACTAATTATAGTAAATATGAAATGACATTTTTCAAAGATGCACACTTAAGAAGATAGATTTATGAAAGATTCAGTTTACCATATAAATATTCAATTACAGTTTGATTTCTTTTAGTTTATTTCATCAAAATAACAACAAACTGCATTTAGGAAGGAGCATCCATTCTGCCTGTTCCCTACCTGACCCACACTGGGCTCTCCTGGTATTTGAAAACGCAGCTGGGGTCATGGATGGTGATGTGGGTGAACAGTTTGCCTGATCCACAGTAATTCTTTGCACTCCTGTACCAAATCTTCTTTACAGAAATTCTAAATCACCTAAAAGCCTCATGGTGCTTGAAAACACAGTAAAAGGCTTGTCTTACATAGCTCCTATCCTGCATACCTACAGGTCTGAGCACTAGCTCCATCACAGACAATCACCAGACTTTTCCTTTGGTACAAGGAAATTTTTCCTATGGTATTTTGTCCCCTAATATAGGCCCCGTGATTGCCTTGTCAGATCTGCATTTCTGTATTTCTAGGTTGGTTAAAACATCTTCAAACCTACTGACCCTGGCAAGACCTGGTTCTCCAGCCATTTGAAAGCGTCACAGCAGTTTGAATATAGTCTTACCGCAGTCTTTCATTATCTTAAGGGGGCAAGAAGAAACCTGGAGAGGGGCTTTGGACAAGGGCCTGTAAGGACAGGACAAGGGGAATGGCTTTAATTGCCAGAGGGGAGATTGAGATGAGCTCTTAGACAGAAGCTGTTCCCTGT
>JASSUY010006196.1:0-52401 GCA_032466535.1 Forpus xanthops | reverse complement strand
GTCTATCAACTGAGCATGCTAATGAGCAACAATAAATCTTACACAACTATTCTTATATCCAGAAAGGAATTTGTGTATTTTTTTTTTTTTTATAACGAGTGATGAAAGTGGGTTATAAAAGAAGTAATACAAGGAATACTGATTCAAAGTAATTAGGTGTTTTGATGTTTTTCAGGCACTTCCACAAACTTCTGAGTGTTATTTTATAAATTAAATCAAATTGTACAGCTTGCACTTTCAAAGTTCATGCTTATGACTTAAGGAGAAAAATACTAAGGAACTCCTTTATGATTCATTTTATTTGTCAGTCTTCAGATGTTGAATCTATCACCCACTCCGCAAGAAGCGGACTAGATTAATTTTCTTCAGAGGTATTGCCTTTGCTTCGACTGATTCTGAGGTACTGTCTGAAGCTAGATACAAGGCATTGCACAGTTCCTTAAGTTATATACTCTCTAGTCAACCGTCCTGGAAGTCCTCATACTTGCATCTTAATGGGTGTCCTTGCACATGCTTCTGGAAGTGTGCTAGCTAATGATACTTCTCATGCCCTTTGTCATATGCATCTGTGAGTAATAGCACTTGCTTTTCCATCAATGTAACATTTTTGTGCTATATGAAAGTACACACAGATTTGTCATACTAATTTTGGATTGCAGTCTTTACCTTTGTTTTATTTAGACTTATTTTAACAAAAATTAAGGTACCCGACTTCATTATTTTATATTTTAATTATTATGGAAAGGCAGCCTAATGAATAATATGTATGGAGTGCTTGAAAGAAATAAGAAAAGAGAAGCAAAAAGGATACATTTGTTGGTGTTTATGCCTCTGGTGTTCTAAAAAGATTTCTTCGTTCATCACTGCCAGTGGTATTGCGTGATGCTGAGGGAAAGGTTGAGTGTTGGACTTGCTTCCTTTTTATTGATTCCTTATGCTTGACATACTTCAAGGTTTCCCATAATTTAAAGCGGGGAAGATTGCACATTGCCACATTCTCATTCATGTAATGACAATTATTTGTTTATTCTTTGAAGGTGTTCTGTTTTCTATAAAATTTTGAAATTTTAGAAAAACATTGACTCTGTAAATTAGAATTTCTTAAGTGGTTTTAAATTGTGCCCCCAGTGTGTACCCAGCACAGGTGACTGGGCTTGGCAGATACTTTATTTTTATGCATGTTTATTAGTAAGGAATAATTTCTGTATTGTGTTAAACAGAAAAATGTTTTGGGTTCTAGTAGCATGAATACCATGAGTACTAAAGTAACCCAGTGCTTAAGCATAAATGAATTTTTACTGAGACTGAAATTCATTTGATAGAAAATGTAGCAATTTGCCTTTACAGTAAAAAAAACAGTACCATTTTTCATCATATCCTGGTTACTAGAGTGTGGTTCAAGTTTTGTTCAGAGTTATTGAAGAAAGCATTTGAATATCCACTCTCATTTGCTGTGCTGTTGTTCCTACATGGAAACTGTTCCACTTGCTGCTGGTTCATTTGCTGCTGGTTCAACATTAGCAAAACAGTTTCCTTACTGAATGCCTTTTATCAGGAGCAGTGTGGCAGTCCTATCTTATAAGGTGATCCTTCTTGAGGAGGCTTGTCTGAATGAGAAGCTTCATTTCAGAACACATTCTAGCTCATTGTTTAACAGAGCATGGATATAATGCTTGAGGACAGTTTTGTGGCTGTTATAATTTAACATAACTTCATTACAGTCTGTGGACCTATTACAGTTCACATCAAGTGAGAATCTGTGCTACTTTTTTAATATAGGGATGCTGAGCACCTCTTTCTGCGGGTGATTACTTTGTCAGAAATGTTACCCTATTTTTCATTCCTTTGTATCTGTAGTCATCTAGTTCCCAAACTTAACCTTAATAAATTATTAGGTTTCCAGAAAACATTTGAAAGCAGTTGATTGAAAATTCCTGTAGTAGTGAGACAAAAATTGGATTTTTAAAAAAAACATGATTGGATGAAAATTATTAATTTTTTTTTGTTTTAATGAAAAAGTAATGCATTTCTGTATCCTTTAATGATGCTAAAATGAAGATGTGACTTTTCCTCCATTTTTTGCTTTTATTTGTGGTGAAGATTGGTATTATTCAGAAAGCTAATTCTTATGCTGTGTCTGTTCAAATGTTTGACATGAGGATAGGATGTTCTTTTCAGTGGAAGCATTCAGCACTGGCTAAATTAAAGGACATGAAAGAATGTAAAAAGTGGAAAGACTGTCTCTCCAACAGCTGCTTTTCCTTTAATTCCCACTTTTACAAATGGAATCCAGATATTATCCAAACTCCAGAACTTCAAACATGGTTGTTTTCAAACTGTTCGGTGAAAAAAAGAAAAAAACTTCATGTTCTTTCTGAATGATATTCCACTTAAAAAAAAAAATAAAGGAGGCAGAGGAACTCTTTTTGAACTACCTCTATATTAATCCTTAAAATTGTGGCAGGCTATACAAAAAGATCTTCCTGGACTTGCTCAAAATTTATCCTGTTGGCTGATAAACATAATTAATCCTCCTTCTTTGAGTAAATCAGGTTTCTGCTTGATAAATATATAGTATAAACATCCCACTAGCAGATGTGAAAGATGAGATATGCACTTTCCTAGATTAGTGTACTTTTTAGAAGAGCTGGTTCATGTTGCCTCTGGAACAGACGGGAACAGATGAGACCTAGAGAAGAGGAACGTTCTCTTTTGGGAACACTTCCTTCAGTGGGTACATCCATGTCAGGTTCAGGCCCCTTGACGTGAACATGAACCAAATGCTGGTAACCTTGCTGACACTAAGCAATAGTGTCGGCATATATGCTGATGTCCCTAAAGCTAATAATTTAATTGCTGGTTTGCTGTTCATTGGTGCAAAGTAAGGCAAGGCTAAGAGGCCCTATGAAGCAGAACTTAGAGGGACCAGTCATTTGAAAATGACCATTAAGGAGGAGCAGGTGGGAATCCAAATGTATTGCTATTGATTATGAAGAAGGTACTTTTTAAGTCATCTGGCTTGATTTAAAATATCTATGAGCACAAAAAAATGGCTTGAGTTTTGACAGTTTTAACTAGGACTGGAAGCTAGGTCAGTTTCAGACTGCTTTTCAGATCTTGAATGCTACTTAAACTTTTTTGCAGAGCAGATGTACCCCAAAGCTTCTGACAGTATTCAGGATGCTGGTGCTTGTGGTTATTCCTGGGCATTTACTTGCAGTAAGATAGTCTTTGAATCCTCTTCTGCCCAGGGATGCTTTTGAAACCTTTGAAACGTCTTTCTCCACAGACACTTCTTGTGTAGTGTTTACTTGACGCCAGAAAATTAATATATGGCTTTACAATTAATGTTCTCTTTTACTCTCTCCAGATCCTCTCCTGTACTCCAGGATCTCAAGCAGAGATGCCTCACCTCCTTATGCCCAGAGAAAAAATATTACATGGTTTGCAGTACACAGTGCTGAGCCAGTGAAGGCATAATACATTTGTGTGCAACAACTTGAGTACCATTTTTTATTTGCTGCTAATATCTCAGATACCAGTCCCTTTCTTATAAATGCAGAAAGGAATTTCTGATGCTGTTGTTGGGCAGCCAGTATTAGAACCCAATTTGTGAATGGGGATTTTTAGTATTGAATTTCAAGGAATTACCCTTATAACTGATGAAAACTTTGCTAGTTGTGGGCAATGTAAAATCCAAAATTTTTAGGTCCTCTGATAATATCAGTGCACACTTCTATTTGTTTAGAATTGTGAGACATGATTCCAATCAGGTTTCTACTATTCAGGAAGCAAATGTCATTTTGATACTAAGTTGGTGAAGTTTTCTGTTGACTTTATAGGGAATCTGGGAGGTTTTTTAAAATCCACTGGTAAGGTCTGCCTTAAAGCTGTAAGCCTCTTCCCAAAGAAGATTAGTGTGAGGACATGCCATGCTCACTCTGCACCTTTTCTGTCTTGTCTCCTTCGCACTTCTTGGGAAAACCAAGTGTCTCCTGACTGGCATGTTAGCATAGCCAAAATCCTCCTAGTATATTTACCTCCGTTTGGGTAGATAAAGATAATTGAGTGAGATGCAACTGCTGATGTAGCTGCATAATGTGTCCACTGGATTCTCTAAGAGGGGTTGTAAGATGGGTTTTGCAGGCAAAAAGCTAGAATTTCATCTGGTATACATTGACATGGATCTATTGACTAAAAGCAGAGCTTCTAAGGTAAACCAGCTGAGAATCTGGCATAAAATCATGAGCATAGTTTTGAGAAGTATGTAGTTTTTTTTTTCAATTACATATTTTTTTCTTTTGTACATAATTGGTATTTGTGAGCATTTTCTTCCATCGACCTGTTGGTTTGACTGTGTTAAATACTGTACCAGAAGTGGTTTTTTGTTCTGTTATCTTATTTTTTTCTTTCAATTAGAAAAACAAATTTTGCTCACCCAGAAGTTTTCTGGCTTGTCCCAGGAAAAAAACAACAATAAAACCGTCTCCAGTTTCTAGTTGTATTTATTTTTCATCATGTTTTTTTTTCTATTTGCATACTTACCTTTGAATTATCAACATCATTTCAGCTTTCTCACTAATCAAATGTGGATTATTACAAAGTCATTCTCAAATCAAAGTGATTAGGGAAGAATTTGTATTTTGTTAAAACATAGCTAATATTCCACTTCTCCTAACTAAATATAGAAGGTGCAGACTGTATTCATCAGGCTATTCTGCAGAACCCTTCTGGATGTGGAAGGAAAGCTGATTTGTATGCATGAACTCTCATTCTTGTGTTTGTGCTAGCTTTAAGTAGCAACACAGCTTTTAATTGTGAGGTTTTAAGTTCCGCAATTAAAATTTACCCTTTCTACTGAGAGGATTGAGTGATAGTTTTTTGATTTACTTAAGACAGTTTAGACAAATTATATTTAAAAGCACATAAAGATGCAAGAAGCATTTCGTGACTATAAAGAGGTCAATATGTCTTAGGCACATTTGCTGAAAGTTTTACTTTGAATAGCTAATGATTTTTTTTTCTTCTGCTGTATTGCAAAGAACAGGCGAAGATGCTATAAAGAGTTTTCCTGTCAATCTCCTCCAGAGAATCAGTTTTCTTGAAAACCATGAGTAAAGGACCTTGGAAGAGTTTATTTAATGAATTTTCCATTGTGCAAGATTATGTCAATAGCATTCATTTTATTAGAAGTCTGGAAGTCAAATATGTACAAAATATCCAAAATACCTTAAGGGTATTTTCATATTTATAAAGAAGATAAATGATGTTTAGGAGATCATCAAGGAATCTTGAGATACATAGGTAGAGTTCATACGGCAGAGTTTTGTAAATGATGTGTACGTGATGTCTTCTCATTAGAAGAAAAAGGAATGATCGCATTAACTGCTTGAGTTTAGATTTGTTATCTATATTAACTGCAGCTGTGCAAAAAAAGTAGCTCCTCAAATTGGCAAATTTGTAAAATTGCATTAAAATAATGTGTGAGTTCATGTACTGTTATCTGTGTACGATAACATGGACTACTGGATGTCACTTAGTTTGTATCTGCATTAATATATCTTTTAGGAACTTGTCCAATCTTGATATTAAAGTTTTTCTAAGAGTATGAGGCCAACCAGTGGCAATTTTATCAGTAATCAAAAAGTTGTTTTGTTTATAATCTGAATTTTAAACTGAAAGTTTTGGGTTTTTTTTTTTTTTTTGGTGATTTTCTTTTTTTATTTATTTTGTTTGTTTGTTTTTAAGAAGCTGGAAAAAGCTCCTATTTTGATTTTCCTGTATTTTGGCCCTATTCACATCACTATTGTTTCTGGAATTCCTCACTGTGGGCTGTTGCACTACTTAGTTCAGATATTCAGTTGCTACCCCAAAGAGTCCTGGGTCTAAGTATAAGCAAAAGACAACAGATGAATGCTGCCATATGGAGTATATGCAAATGAGGTAATATTGATCAACATGATAAGCATGCTGTGACTCTTAAACTGCATGTAAACCTTTTTAACAGTTTGCTGACAATATCTTCACATTCCCATTTCACATATATGTACTTAATGGTCACAGCTGCAATAATAGTAATACAAAGGTTAATAAAGAACCTCCAAGCCATCAAGAATAATTTACATTAAAAATTAATCACATGTTGCAGATGTCCTCAAAACTGCATACTTTAACAGTACAGTATACTGTTGTGTATACTTAAAATACAATATAAGGTTATTTTTTGTCTGAATAACATATGATTTTAAGGCATCAGTTATTTAATTCCTAAAATAATACTAGTACTCCAGCAATCAAAGGGCTGAACACAGATGTGTTGTTGCGTATGTTTGCAATATGTGTGACCATGTTTCATGTTATAAAAATCAAACCATATTAAATTTTTTAGGTGGTTACTACAAATCAAGAAGGAAATTATGTATAAAACAAACAGTAAGGGATTTGAAGAATTCAAAGTGTGACCTGAAAAAAAAAAAGGATTTAGATTTTTAGAGTAAAAAAAATTCTTTGGTTTCATAAATTAGTAAACCCCTATGATTTATATTAGCAGTATCTGCTAAGAGAATATGTTTGATTCTAAATATATACAAATTTTATTCTGGTTGGATCCAGGAAGGTGACATGAGTGTGGAAAACAAGGTGAATGTGTATAGAGTTCACTTCTTATTCATCTAGGTTACTCTTACCTTAATGTTTAAATGCATTCTACTGTAGCAACAATGTTGCTTTCCATCTTGTGTTCTAGATAGGAGCTTGCTATTTTTAGGAAGTTGGTAATCATCCTGAACTTAGCTTACATGCTTGGAATAATGATTTAGCATGTCATTTGTCTCATTAACATCATTTTTAAGCAATAAAAATCACATAAAAGCGTGGAAACCCTACCAGGATGAAGCAGCTCTGGTCTTGCAGAGATAGGTGTCTCTTCTCCATTACAGGTATTCATTGGCTCATGGGAAATGAATTGATAATTTTGGTGTAATATTTAGTAGTCATCCTGACACCAGGACTGCCTCTTAGTTCCAGAAGTAAACGGAGGAGTGAATGGGCATGGGATTAAATTAGTTTTTATTTCCTGGTGAAAGTAAAGCAGGATTTGAACCTGTTTTCCGTGAAGGCTGACGTCCTTGACTTTGATCATGTCACAAAATGTCATGCAAAATGATGGACCATCTTTTAGCATAGTCTTAAGCTAAACCCAATCTTCCAGTTTACCGTTAGTGCTGAAAAATAGCTTTTATAGAACATGCTTTGGTTTGCCTCCTTCTCTATTCAAAGCATGGGTGAAGATAGTGGGTGTTTGGGAGAGAAGGGTTGAAAGGGAAACAGAAATAGATTAAGTCTCAGTGAGATTAGTTCAGTGATGATGGACTGGTGCCTTCTTTCTTTCATGGAAAGAAAAGCTCCTTTACAAGTGTTACGCTAATGTAAGTGTTAATGTTTGCTTAGGAGACTAGAAGGAGATTTTGCTTGAGGCTATTGGAAGAGATAAAGGATATTTAATGTGAAAACTAGAGGAAAACATGGAAAATGCAAGAATCTTAAATCAGGAATCAACATAACTGATGTACGTAGGTTTGAATGTAGGATTTCTGTATTGAAAAAAAACTGAGTACTGATACCCCTAAATTTTTGGAAGTGCATTCAGAAGTTTTAAAAACGATCCTTGGAGAAGGCATTTCAGATACTTAGCAAGGAGTTATTTTTCATTATTGTTGTGACTTTAACCTCTGATAAATGGAAGTAATCATCTGTTCTTATTTATTGCATTTCTGAAATATTAGGTGTGGGTTTTTTAATATGGCAGTTAGGCAATAAAGTTTCTTTACAGGATACCAAAGTACTATTCAGTGAAAATACTACACATGGTTTATATTCAAGTTCTTCATTGTTCAAAATTCAATTTTCCTCCACCCTCGTGCATTATGTTGATGGTGTTGACTTTAAGGGAAGCATTTTCAAAGTCTTTTCTTCAGGATTTATAGCTAAATAACTCCCATTAATTTTAATGGTGAATGTGTGGCTAAATCCTGTGTACTGTTTTTGAAAAAATGTGTCCCTAAGGTTATTGTTTTACACACTTCTATGTAGACCCAGCTATCAAAGTTTATATTTTTCAGCTGTATCAGATAATACACGCATGAAAGTGTAACATATGTAATAGTGTTAAACAGATTTTGGTCTAAAGATACCGGCTTTTCAAAAAAAAATCAGGTTATATATTTTTTAAAAAGATAAAGCAATATAAATTGCAGTCAAAGTTTCACTGTGTATATTTTATGCAAATCAAATTTACTGCTGTTTTGTTTGGTATTTTTATCTTGGTTCTGTAAATATATGTTCAGTTAGGCAACTTCCTCTTATACTTGCCATTATCTGCAAATTCAACAATAAGTAACCTTTGAAATAACAAATTCTGCTATTTTTCATTAAAATGTGAAGAGTTAATTATGTATTGTATTCTTTTCACAGTAATATTTGTAATGTTTCTGTGTTAATCTTAGCTCTCATTATTCACAAATGCCTGTGGCATCTGTGAGTTATTAGGGCCTTCTTCTTTTGTGGTATAAACATGCATTCCTCCTGCAATGGACATCTGTGTGGCTCGTACTAATATAAAAATCATTTTATTTTCTTCCACAGAGGTAGAAAACGTGCACAAAACATTTATTATAGTATCATTATTTTGTGTGGTTACTATATAAGTTTATTTGCTTCTTAATGATAATGAATCCAGTGTTTGGCGGGGTTTTCCAGTGGATAATCAGAAACTAGCAAGACAAGCAGTGTATGTTTTCGCTGACCATATTTTAACTATTTTCTTGCAATTAGGAAAAAAAAGTAAGTTCAGTGAACTGAATAAATGGGGTAATCTAATTGGCCACATTGCCGGGCCCAAAGTATACTAGTGTGGTTAAGAAGGCACATTCTTGCAAAAATAAGTAAATGAATTAGAAACTGAATTTAAATTTCTTTTGGAATAAAAATGATAGCAAATGGGGAGTGGGGAAAAATGACGGTAGATATTTACTTAAAAACACAGACAATATGAAAGGATTAAAATGCTTTAATCAGACAGAAAAAAAGGCTTTGGCTACTTGATTAGGGCTGATTTCCACCATCTGCTTATACTTACTGAGGATCTAGCCCTGACTGAACACTAATTTGTGCACTTCCTAGAAATTGAAATCTCTCAGCAAGCAAATTAACAAGCGCAGGGATTCAGCAATAATGGAGCTCCTCGGCTTTTGTTTCCCTCTGACAGATGGACAGGGTGCACTCAAATTGAATTCAGCTTTAATTGCATTGTGCCATTTAAAATTTTATCTGCTCCACAGATTTTGTTTACAGGTTTCAGGATTCCAAACCTTTGGAAATTTTTTCAGCCCTGGGTGATATAAAGAGCACTATAATTCTGTGTGACTAGTAGGTGTTCATTACCACTCTTTGCCCTAAAGGGTGGTGTGCTGAAAAAGGGCAAAGAGTTCTATTTTCAAGCCTTAAATTGATGGGTGGAGAAGTACAATTTTTCTCACTGTTAATGCTCTTATTGAGTATCTATTCATAAATACAAATATTATTAAAAGTTGGGCCAGAAAATAAGACATGTTGGAGCTGCTTTTTCTTTTTATTAAGGCATCACAAACTTTTCTTGGCTGTGAAGTCTGCTGCCTACAGTTATAAATTTTTTATGCTTCAGAGATACATTTTTTCCAAATAAATAATGACATTGTAAAACATTCTGCCTTTTCCCTGACTGGTCAGGTTGAAGAGGCTAATGAGAACTTGCTCCTTTTGGGCAAGGTGTGAATTATGAGTAAATATTTTACTTGGGTTCTAAACATTCCTGTGATGCCAGTGTTGGAGATACTTTTGTAGCAAAATTGCATGTAAGTCTGTGAGCTCTTCTTCATAAATCTATGGCTGTTCTGGTGGTGCACTGGAGAACCCAGAACTTCAGCCAGCCATGATAGCTGGTTTGTATTTCAGCTTCAGCAAAGGCTGATGACTCTGCATTGCTGCCAGGGATCTGGGTTTCATAGTCTGACGCGCTTTATGTAAATGGTTTTCTAATTTTATTTTGTGCCAAGCATCTGCAGTGGGGATTACCGAATGACGATAGGAAGTACTGGAAACTCATCTTGCTTCTTTATGTAGAAGCACAAGAGTTTTTTATGTTGCATGCCGGTTATTCCAAAACTAAGTTCCTGGCTATGAGAAGTACCACAACTCCATAAAAAACATTGGGAACTGTGATATTAGAAAAGTGGTTTTGTCATGGTTTAAACCCAAGAGTGTTTTGCAAGATAAATTCTGTAGTCATGGATGAAATTTCAAAGCCTGAGGGAAAGAGCTAACTTAACCTTTGTGTGGCAGAATAGCCTTATTTTAGGGCCAATCTCATTTTTTTCTTCCTTTTTTTAACAGAAACCACAAAAAAAAATTATTTTAAAATCAGTTATTTGCATTTATGGATGCTAACCAAGTTATACATGTGTTTTAGCAGTTTCCAATAGAGAAAGAATAAAAAAAACCAAAACAAACCAAAAAACAAACAAAAAAAAGCCCAACAAAAAAACCCAAGGAAATGTGACAGCCATAGCAAAAGGGAACATTTTATAAAACCTTACTATATGCAGCTTCTTACACCAGGAGGACAAGTCTGTGATGTTAAATTTTCTTCTACTAGTTTGGAAAGTGATGTGGGCAAAGCCAGTATTGATGGAGTTAACCACCTGATGCTCCTTTGGTTACTTTAGATTGCCAGTTCCTTTGAGGAGACCTCTGTGAGGGTTTTTTAAGAATGATGTCATACCTGGAACCCTTGTTCCAGTGGTGGCCCTGCAAATGTCTTCTTTCAGGAGCTAGACATATTATTGAGGGTCTCAGGAAGACTGGGCAAGGAATTGCCCTGGCAAATTCAAAAGCCAAATCTGATTTTGGTGAGGCCAGGATTTGGTCCATGAGCTACAGATATCTATTCTGCAGTTGTCTGTCAGCAATATCAAATGCATTTTTGTGATCCTTCAACAGCACTGAAGTTTCTTACATAAAAAGTTAGAGAAAGTATAAAAAAAGAGATGGACTGAGTAACATCTCTGGAGGATTTCTACAGGCTTAAATTGAGAATTATAAAATTCCATTTTAATAACTTCTACATTTTTCCAGTCTTTTATGATTTGAGTTAGTAAAATGTTGAGAAATGCTGTAAGGAATCAATCTCCTTACCTGGTTTTGAACTGTACCAGTCTTCAAGACAGTTTACTGTGCTTTTCCTGGTACACAGTGTTTAGCAAGCATAGTGATGGAAAAACATCATTTTTTCATTGCTATTTTGAAGTACATCACTTGAAAACATTGCTTGGGTACTGCGTGGTATAGAGAGAGGCTGCTCCTCTTTTGAAGAAACAGTGAAGATAATACAAACTAATAGAAGTGGACTTAGAGACTGGGAGCATAAGAGCTTATTAAAAAAAATGCAGCAAATATGGTTTCCTTACATCCTAAGTTTCCAAGGATTTCCTTACTCTCTGCGTGACTTCTGTCCATTGTGTTCTGCTAAGCAAGGAAAATCCAAGTAGGTAAAAATGAGAAAATACCTTCTGGCTGAGGTAAGAAAAACCTTAGGATACATCCAAGTCCTTTGTGCTGTGCAGTAATTAGGAACTGAATTCTTTTGCCAAATTCAGGAATGAAGGAGTTAGTTGGAGTTTTGCCATTGTCATCAGTGAGAAGGGGATCATACCTATTTCACCTTAATCAGTTATGATAAGAGGGCTTTATGGGTAGGAAGTATATACATGTTGGTTTCTACCTCATTGAGTTTGCACTTACAGCTGTAAGATTTTTGGCTAATTCTGTGGAGTTCTCCCATCACATTTCTTCTTTTAGGTCAGCTGCATGAGATTCGCTGTGATTTTAAGTAGGAGGACTAAATACCCCCCTGTGGTGGCCTAATTGTTCTTAGCACAAGATGGATTTAATTTATCAGCTTGAGTTTTTGAAAGAAAGCATGAAGCTATTAGTATTGCCTCTGGAGTCTAGTATGTGCTAACGACC
Organism: Forpus xanthops; assembly: GCA_032466535.1. NCBI lineage: Eukaryota > Metazoa > Chordata > Aves > Psittaciformes > Psittacidae > Forpus > Forpus xanthops. Next base: position 40,341 of record JASSUY010006196.1, on the reverse strand, counting down.
AATATTACTGTGACTTTTAAGACACTCTGTTAGATACCTTTCCCTTTCTGCATGTTTGGAATCCAGTTGCTATTGATTTAGTCTCTTGTCTCTACACATCAAGTAGTTGAGATTTGGTAATAGCAGTTTAGTAGTTGGGTTTTACAATTAATAACTATGGTACATTTTTTTCTAACAACTTAGTTTACTGGGAAATAGTACAAACCCCTCTTTCTCCCTTGACATGGAAGAAAATCCAGCTAAAGAAATCTACCTGTTGATGTGCATGTATCAGTCACATTCACAGATACTTACGTACACCTGGGTTTAACTTCAGTAGGGGTCTTACCAATAAAAATGTGACTAACTTCTGGAGCAGCACCCAGAACATAGTTTCAGTATGTAATAGATGAAGGTGTCTTTTACCTTAAAAAAAATTCAGAAGTAGGGCTATGGGCTACTAGTGAGTGCCCTAATTGCTAAGTTACAGGTTATTTGTGGTCATAAGGTTTTAAATAACTCTGGTGGTATGAGTGTCTGAGTTTGAATAAGCGCCATTTGTAATATTGGTCACTTGGACAATTGTTTGATGTGTGTTCCTCAGAGGTGAGTTGGTGTGGGCTTGAACTTTCTCAGGTGAAGGACCTGAGCCTTTTTGTCTTATTGTCTTGACAAATTCCCATATCTCTGAAAACATTCCGGGAAAGGTGACTTTGGCTGGGGAAGTTGGAAAAAAAAAAATACCAACCCAAACCCCACAATACAGTCATAATGAGTCTTGCAAGGTATTTTAAGCCATTTAGTGTGTGTTAGGTGCTTTCCTAGCATGGCAGTTTGGTTGAGGTCTTCAGATTGGGAGATGACCAGTTCTTAAGTTTTGACCCAATTGCTTTTATGACTGGGATGAGTCTTTAACATGCATGCATTTAAGAAACCAAGAAAAGTAAAATAATAAAGCATAGGAATTTACAGGATTAGATTCTGTTTTAGGGAAGTCCTCAGTTTAGCAGCTTTCAAATTTGCATTAAAATTCTTCCTAAATTGCCTCACAAGTTTTGGGTAAAATCACTTGATAGGAAATGCATTTATTTTCTTTTCAATATGAATAGTGTAGTGATTGTGAAAAGCCTGGTTCTATTAAAAACATTCCTGATACAAGGGTAGTTTTGGAAGTCTTTTATTTTCTCCTAGTACTTTTTTTTCTAAACAGGAATGCAAAGGAAGTATTGTCTAAATCAGTTTAGGTCGTTAGGAAATTATAATTAAGAGTAACTGTGTCTTGTATGCTGGCATTATTTTCTCGTCCTGCTATTGAAGAAAGATTGATTATACCTTATTGAAGTTACTCGAGGACTGTTGGTTGTAGGCTTTTTTTTGTCCCACTTAAAATAAGCCAACCTTGCAAGTATTTTAATTCCTTTTGGGCAGTGGTATATTGTTATTTTCTCTGCCCAAAGTTTTTTTTACATCTTGAATCAAAGTGGATCTTTCTAATGTCAATTATTTTAACCACAAACATTTGCTTTTATCAAGTTGTTAGTCTTGGTCACTTGTAGTTAATTAAGATCTCAGAGGTAGAGTTGCCAATCAACATGCTAAATGTACCTCTCTTCTGTTTTCACAAGCAGGCACAAGGAGATTCCACACAGCAGTTGATAGCTGGTATGTGATATCTGTCTCCTGGTTTATAGCCTGGTACAATAATGTCATTGCCCCATGTGGCAAATGGTGTAAGCTATTGTAAAACTGTTTGTCTATGTGATTAAGACATTGCAGCAGTGTGCAGCACCAGCCAATTACTTTTTTTAATTTAATTATAGCAGAAAAAAGAGAATAGCATAATAGAAATTCTTGTCATAGGGAATATGTAAAATGTAAATTGAAGAGCCATGAAAATTTCATGCATTGGCAGGCTGATTTGTTCTTATTTTCAACTTGTTATGAAGACCGAGTTTCTTAAATGCAATAAAACAAGACATAGCAGTGTTTAGTAATTAGTTAGTTCTGCATCAAAATAATTACATACAGTATGTGTTTGCAATCCACTCGGCTGCGTATGAATGTAAAAATGAACACTTCAGGGCCCATATCAATTTTGTCTTTTAGACAGTGTAAATAAAGCTGAATCTTCAACTTTCAAATTAAAACTGATAACCTTGGGCAATCAGGGCTTTTATAAAGAAGGGGAAAAAAAACTTTAGCTTGCCTCAGAACAGGTTGTGTCTCTGGAATGCTTCTGGGACTAAAGAGATCAATTAAGTGTGTATAAACAAACAGTTGGAAAAAAGCTACTAAAACAACAGAGGAGAAAGCTCTCTATTGGGCTCCAGGGGCCTGGGGGAGCGAAGTTTCATTAACTGGATCTGAAGTCCTATGGCCTTCTATAAACAGGCATTAATTAAAGAATGTAAAAAATAAAGTTTCAGACCTTGCAATATGTTAATGATCATATGATTCAGGGCCTGGGAAGGAGAGGAGCAGCAGAGGTCATAAAATAAGCATGAAGCATTTAATATGAGTGCTTGGCAGGGATTTCTGCAAATTAGTTGGTTATTTGCTGGTCCAAAGCAAATTAAGGTGATTTTGCTTCACTTGCTAATTTTTTATGTGCATGCTTGGCAAAATGTTTTTCACAAATGGATGAAGGTTATCGTTAATGGCATAATGAGAAATATTAACATATTTAAATAAACCACTGTATTCTGACATAGGCCACAAGCACTCACTTTTACATGTATATTTGAATAGACATTCTTCTGTAGCACAGCAAAAGCATTTTAGATAAAGTTCATAAAAGAGCTTATGTTATTTGTAATATTCTATTTATATGCTGTATTATTTAAATCCAACTAAACCTGAAACTTTATCTTTGTGTATAATGACGTTATCCTTTGGAAACCTTAAAGGCACACTTGCAAATTAAATTAAAACTTATGTTAAAATATGTTCCCATTTTCTGCATGTATTTAGGAAAATCTTACTTTTTTGTGTGAATATTAATTGATTAATGAACTTTTTTTTGTTTCCACTGCTCATAGTGTTTGTGTTTTATATAACTTCCAGCTTTTGAAATGCCTTAAGTTCTTATTATTCCTAGGAAAGTTCAGGTTTTTTTGAACATGTGGGAGCGTAAGTATATTTGTATGTCTGTTTCTTCTCTGCAGAGCTGTAAAATCAAATCAGGGCCAAATATAATCTGTTTCTTCTTTACTGTTGAGAGTAGAGTGAGAGTGATGGCTGCTCACTTCTTGCAGAAGCTACTGTCAAAAAGACAAAGTGCAAAAAAGAAAGTCCAAGTTAAATTACAGGAGTTGACTACTCTTAATTCTGGGTAATGGGGTTCTAGCTCTAAGTTGTTTGAGTAGGACATTTTTCTTGTCACTTGTTGGTATTCTTTCATTTCATCTCTTCAGTCATATGTATGACTAGTTTCTTGGTTTGGCATCTGATTATTTCTTTTATTTGCATTGGTTTTTTAACTTCCATTATGTAGTGGATTGAGAAAAGGAAGTGCTTGAGGTACTGTTTAGTATGTAGATGGAAGAAGCTGTGAGTCTTTAAATTCTCTGAAGTTAGGAGGTGGATGTGGCAAGAACATGTAGTAGAGGGAGGTAGTATGAGTAGGAAGCTACTATTGACATTGTTCTGTTACAGCAATTTTAGATGGACAAATTGCAGTTGAGAAAATTTCATGACTCGGTAAAATGAGCAATGATGACATCTGTGGATGCAGGTCTGTTCATATCTTTGCAGAGCCTTTAGGGAAATAAATATCTCGGAACATTCGGTGAAGTGAAGCTCACTCAATAAATCAACCTGACACAATAACACTTCTGGCACATGAGCTCTACTTCTCCTCAGCACCACCTACCCCTCTGTGTTCCTGTGCTACCAAATGGTGTCTCCCCACAGGCCTCTAAATCAAATCAGAGCACACAAATACAGTGAGAATTTATTGGGAATTGGTTTTGTTCGGCAAAAACGTTAGTTATTAGATGAACCTAAAGGATAAATTTTCACCCTTTAAGCGCTGAGGAAGTTCAGACACCTTTCTTAAGTAGAAAAGGGAAGATAAACTTTATGCTAACTTACAGAATGCAAGTAAACGGGAAGATGAGTTTACAGCCTGATTTGTCAAAGAGAATATGTAAGTTCCCTAAATGAGATAAGTTAGCTTTTGAACTTTAGTTGCTTTATTTGAGAAATACAATGAGAATCTATGAAGGTCTATCAGTGGGAATAATAAACATACCACCATGCTGCGCTGGGGCAGTACAATGAGTCTCGCAACCAGTTCAGATGTAATAACATAATAACAGTTAAGCACATTAGTTCTGTAGACTGAAGCTTGCACATATAGAATAGTGTATTCTATCCGTTGATTAGAGTTATTGGAAGCAAATGGCAAAAAGGAAAAGTTCAGTGTTTTTTGCCTTATACTTTAGAGCTTTGGAGTAGAAACATATAGAATAAATGAAGAGGCCATGGATTAAGTGAAGTAAAATAGGGCTTGGTAAGTAGTTTTGATAAAAGTGTGTTAGTTGGCTGGAAAAAAAAGACTGTGGTATGTTAAATCTTTGTTTAGTTGTGAAAAGAGTGATTTTAAAAATCACAGGCATTTCCTGGAGAAGTTGCAAAATGTAATTTTCATGAACTTCAGCATGCAGATATACATGGATACATAAAATTATATGTCTATAGGTATTATATACATATGTGCGAATACATAAAATAATCTGGGAGGATTGCTTTGCCATTGGGAATTATTTCAGCAGCTAACTTATTTCACTGTGATTAACTTGTAAATTCTCAGTGATTTAAGAGGTAAACTGATGTTTGAAAGAGCAGTTACTTAAAATGGTAGGAAAAGATGGGGCTTTATTGAGCTGCTGTTTTGCCCTCCATCTAAAAAAAATCTAATATCCTTTTAGATCCTTTACATTATCTAATTAATAAGATTTCTTTCTAATTAGGTTGAAATTGTAACATTTCATGAATGTCCTCTCACTAAGCAAGGCACTTCTTAGAATACTTGTGCTCTGGGGAACATGAAGTGTCTTTTCTTGAGGGAGTTGTAGCAACCTTAAGATTGCTAAACTGGAACATCTGATGAATTTCTGATTGAAATGCCAAATGCTACTTCACAGAATTGGATTTAAATCTGAATGGTATTTTACATCCTATCAAGTTAAGAAAATACAGAGTTGGTATAAGTCTAATTTTTTTCCTTTTATATTTCATTTTGAACCCAGGAGAGTAAGGTAACGGACTTGTTCTCTGTATTTTGCTGAAGATCTAAAGTTCAGATATTTTGTTTGTTTATACTAAGACAAAAGCTGTTAATAGGATATTTTTTTAATATTAGTTATGATGTCTGTCCATGTCCCCTTTTCATAGGAATGGAAGTTTTAAGGAAGAGAAACACTAAAATATTGGGTCTTAAACTTCACTATAGTTCTGTCAGAACACCAGACTTCCTTGTACATTAGTTACCCTGCTTGAGATGTATTAAAGCAAGAAGAGCTGTGCAACCAACTGAGGGAATGCATTTGTGTTTGTACTGTTAAGAGTTTGTTTCTGTATCTGGAGGAAAAACAGTAGAGTGATAACCAAGGCTTGCCTAGCTGAGACAGTTTTGTTACTTTAGGGTAATTTTTGCAAAGCTTCTGTTCTGCTGTGTGGTGTGAATGCAACTGTATTGGTATGAAGGTGAGAAAATTATCTGAGTTTTATATTGGGAACCACTGTGCCTTTGTCAATGTGAATTCTTGCATCTGATTGAGATGGGTTTCTACTTTTCAAAATCCTCTTATTTTGGTATAAAGTTGAGGCAAATATAGTTATCTTGCACTATTGTGTAAATAGATTCTTGAGAACCACTAACACAGTCAGTAATGATTTTTTGAACACGTGCCAGGTAGAAAAGGCTTTTAATTAAACTTTGGTAAGGAGAAATTCTAAATACAAGCAGTGTGGTTGCACTTGTTTGTGTGAAACAGACTTAAACTGCTGAATAAATGTTTGTCTTGAGATGGGTTTGATTGTCAGTTTTTGCCTTTTGTCATAAAAGAGAGAAGAGAGGCTGTAGTACTTCAGAAGTCTAGAAGTATGTAAAGAAGATATAGTAAAGTAGGATCAGGCTGTGAAGGATTTCCTTGGGGAGTGTTTGCAGCATCACTGAGATGGGGGAAGGTGCTGTGATTTGGTCCATCCTCTTCCCTCAAGCCAAGCATTTCCTGATGCAGGAGGTCACTAAGTCAAATTCAGTGGAAGAATTTTTTGAAAGATCTGAGTAATTGTGTGACTACAGTAACATTTATAGTCATGCATGTTAAAATACAGACAATCTGATCCCATGCTTCAGGGTATAAAGTTATAATGATAGGGTTCTGGAAGGAATTTTTCTCCTGCATTGCAGTACACAACTCAGTTACTGATACTTCTTGGAGGTTTAGGTAATTTACTGGGCTCAGTGTAGTAATATTTGATAGACTACATTTGATAGACCTATAGCCCAAAAGCTGCAGTGAATTTTCTACTGCTGTGCATCTGCCTATCTGTGTCAGTTACTGTTTGTTCTAATTGTCCCTCTGTAAGCTTGAAGAGTTGTCAGTTTGAGTTGGACCAGAGGACATCTAGAAGTCTTTTCTGATATAAGTAATTTATGATTGCATGTTTTTTTTTTTTGGGAGGGGGGGTTGGTTGTTGTGGGTTTCTTTTTTGCCAGTGTATAGTATAATGGGCATCAGCCACAAAAAATGGAAATTCCAACTAGTCAGATCACAGCATCATTTCTAAAAATGTATATTTCCTTGCTTTATTCTTTTCTACCTTTGAAGTACAGGATCATCCTTCATCATCTGTTTACATGTATCAACCAAACTTCCTCCTGAGACAAATTTGGCTTTTAAAGCTAAGTTAAATTTTCATTGCTTATTAATGTTTACTAGATTTTCTTTAGTGACTGTCTCATACTCATAGGGAGGAAGCCATTTTTTTCCTCCTTTGGAAAAAAGGTCTTAAGAATTTTCTGTAGAATATTCAGGATTCCAGAGAGAGTGTTCTGTTACCATTTTTACATCTGGGATGCGAAACTTGGTCAGCACCTAACATTCTGAGAGGTCTTAAGTACGAAATAAAACTGCCTTCCAAAATGACTATTGGTATAGCTGCAACTAGGAGCTCCGTTTGTTTTTCTTTAACGCTGGTTAAAAAAAAAAAAAAAAAGAAAGAAAAAAAAAAAAGGTCTGTTTCGAATCCTATTTGTCCCTTATCTCTGTTTGTTCAGTTGTTTTTAATATCACGTACTGAAAGAATTTCAATAGCTGTTTCACCATGAAGTCATTTGTTATCCTTCAGCAGGCCTTTGCCTGCTGAATTGTGAAGCAGCCTCGACTATTTGCATCCTCCAGATGGAGCAGCATATAAACACTCCCAGATATTTCTGGTAAGTATGAAAAAATATCTTATTTGTCCTTTCTGTGAATAAATAAGAGAATGTCAAATTTTATAGACTAATAAATTTGTATGCCGGCACTGACATTGAATCTCTCATGGCCTGCAATGTCACAGACCCTGAGAAACACAATTTTTTTGTTTTCAAATGTATACTAAGGCAAATAGAAGCTCAATAAAAAGCCAGAGAATTTGATTGCATTGTTTATGTCTGCCCAGTAGTCTAATTCAGTTGCAATTTGCTATGAGGAAATACAATTTACATTTTCCCAGGCTTATTGCATAAGCAATCACTCATATATACATGCATGAATGTATGTCAAGCAGAACTCAAATAATGGGTTAAAGTGTAATTTAATAATATATTCTAATGTCTGTTTTTATAATGAACAAAAAATGTTGCTGTATTACAGGGCATTCTCCTAGGTACCAGAAATTAATTCAAATCTTATCATTATTAATATTTTTTTATTCCTCTCATTTACAACATATCCTAAATCTCAGTTGCTTTGTGATACAAATGTATGTATCAAGTATCACCACACACAGCAGTTCCAGACATCACTGTAAGTCTACATTTTAAATTCTGTTTAGTTCCTGAAATTAATCTCAATGAGAATTTTAATTTATGTATTTCTAATTTTAAACAGAACACACAATAGAATAACTTATAATGCTCATGCTCATCTAAATAATGAAGCCTGACAGTATCGTCTGTGGTTGAGTAATAGGCTTTTTATATTTGCTAGTTTTTCTAGGTTGGTTTTTCTTTCTAAATTAGATTCAGACTTCTTGGAACAGAATAAAATATACATAGGACATAAAAGTCAATGAAAGTATAAAGTGTTAGGAACTGAATTTATTCACTATATTTACACATGATAAAATATTCCTTGATTGAATGCCTACTGATTATTTTCTGAAATGTTTGATTTTCAAAACAAAGTTATAATAAGTCATATGCAGTGTTTATCTTGTTTCATTAGTGCCATTAAACAGAAATTAGTGTGATTTACTTACGTTTTCCAGCCCAAGTATAATTCCTTGAAAATTAACTTTACTCTAGAAGGTTTTTACCTAACTGAAGTGAAATGTTTAAAATCAATATTTGAGTGTGTTTTGAAATAGTGTTCAGTAGCAGCAACGGTTCATCAGATGAGATGGAGAGGACACTATTGTATGTTTATGCTTATGCAATATTGTATAAGCATACTTTTTCTCTGTAATGGTTACTGGCTGACTTTTTCATTCAGCACATGTTGCTGCTGTTTTTCTGGGAAGAAGTTGCAGAAGATATGCAATTTGCATGTATGAATACAAGACATACTTTAATTTTTTTTTTTTTTTTAATGGAATTCAGCTTGCTTTCTTAATGGTAGCTGATTTGCCATGGTTTAGATCATAGCTGGTTTGTTTCAGTTGTGTGTATGCTCATGTAAATAGAAAGCAAATAAGCTATATATTAGAAGGTCAGTCCTGAAGTATTATCTTTCTTAAAAGGCTTTTATGTGAAGCCAGATGGAGTTCTACAGATCTTACAAGTCTTTTTGCAGATAGAATATCCATTTACTTAAATATTCTTTTCCAAAGTAACAACTGCAGTATTTGCTTTAGCATCATTACAAGATAGCATTATTATTGTTACTTTGATAACATGATATAGAACACAACATCATCTGGCACTTTTTCTTCTTCTCCTTTGGTGTTACCAGGTATTTTGTTTCAATACAGTGTGCGCTTTTCTTGATAAAAAGTCAAATTAAGAGGAAGGCTGGTAGGAAGCAGAAAAGATTGCACTTGGCATATTCTGTTGTACCAGGACTCCAGCTGAAAAAAAGTGGGGCATTTCTAAGGGTAAGGCTGGGAAGAGGAAAGGATCATTTGGTCCAATGGTTTGCTTTCCAATGACATTAGAAAGCATCTAGATGGAATCTGATTTTAATGCCCAAAATAATGTTATCTTCCAGTTTCTGGTGAACAGGCAGCAAATATGAATAGGGCCCTTGACAATACAGTTTTCTGCTCATTATCATCCAGAATAGTCTGATAGTGGTATCCATCTCGCTAACTTTGGTAATCTAGAAATTACTCATCTAGTCTCAGCTAGACATCTGGATTCTCTAAGGTCATGGACTCTGTCTTTAATGGAGAGAGACAGTTTCAGTGGGTGCTGTAAGGCAGTTGTGATGAATTGCTCTCTGGGGGCGCTTGTCTCTGTCTCCTCCTTTTTCTCTCTCATTTGTTGACGAAAGAGGGAGCTTAGATGACTAACTTGGACCAAATGCTTAGGATTCTCATGGATTCTGCCCTCAGCATCTAGCGGAAGCTGGCTGGCTGGGTAGAGATAAATCATCATCTGGGGGTGTCTATCCATAGAGTTGAAAGGGAGTGCAGGCAGATAAATTAATGGAATACAATGAAAATTTCTGAAAATAGATTTAATGAATATTGCGTCAGGCACACAGCTCTCACTGAGTGTGTTTATCCACAGTTTCAAGTTTCTGATGGAGTCAAAACTAAGTAAAGGATTGCTGTGCATTATGGCCAACAAACATGTTCAAGATTTATCACCAGAACAACAGCTTTTCTTTTTCCAAAGCTCTTTTTTTGCGTTACATGAAGTGAGTTTATTCACCTCAGTACTTTCACTGAAGCTTTATCTGCCTTTTCCTAACATGCAAGTTTTTTTTGGGTGTTTTTTTTTTTTTTTCCAGGTCATAGTCAGTCATTGTTTAATACCTATGGGTCCCAGCAAAATGAGTAAGACAATGATGAAGTTTGTCACAAAGAGCTGTTTAAAAACTGTCAAGCAATGCTACGCACTTGTCATCGTTTTCTTGAGTTCTGTATCAAGACTAGGAAAGCCTCAGAGGTTTGAGGGTGGGTAATATGTGCCAATTTTGAGATACAGAAGAATTGTTAACATTGATGACTTGATGTAAAGAAGGGCTACTTTGCTGTGTGATTAGTGTCCTCAGAGGAAATGGAAGATGACATTAACAGAGGATCTTGCTGGCCTTCACAGGAAGTGGATGCACTAAAAATTGTATGTTTGTTTCATACACATCTTGAAACTATCCTAATTATCCAAGCCATTAACATGTATTTATTTAAATGAGGGCAGGGATGAATTAAAATTAAAGGTGTGGACTGAAAGTAGGCCAGAATGCTGCTTTTTCTTGAGATCAGTAGTTAAACTTCCCCTGACCTCAGTGACATCAGGAATAGTTGCATTCACCTTAAGTACATGAGATAGCAATTACTGTATTTTTTTGTGTTTTGCATTTGAACACATAACTTGCTTGCATGTCTCTCCTGCTAAAATGTCAGTGAGCTACACTCACATCACTGTGCTAGCTGTACATAAAGATCTTAGTTTTATGTTTCTGAAAATGTCATCTGTTCCTTCAATCACTTGTAAGCCCCCTGTAATCTCTTTTTAATGTAAGCGCGCTGGAGTTTTCCCTTTTGTTTGCTGCCCTTGCATTATTTACTTTGATCCGCTGTGAGAAAATCTGAAAGTGTGTTGTCCTAAATGCTAGCATCTCACCAACAAGATTTGAGGCCTTGTACTTCACATTGAAGAAAAAGGCTCTTGTGTGAAGACGCAGGTTTTGTTTAGTTCTCTGTCCCTGGTGGGAGCCTTAATTGCATTTTCTCTCTCACACAGTGGCTGGCTAAGGAGTGCCTGCCTTCCCTGCTGATGCTGGAGTTTTCAAGCTCTATTACTCTGTGACGGAGAAAATTCCTTGGTCCAAGAAGAAAAGACTCAGGTTTTAAAAAAAAAAAAAAAAAAGGAGCAAAATAATATAATAAAAAATGTTTAAGTATTGTCAGTTTACTATGTGTGGTAAACAGAACAAACAATAGACTTGCTTAACCTTCCTCCCCATCCTCTGAGACTCCTCTACAAGTTTTGTATGACCTACTTTATAGGAATCACATCATATTTAGAATGTTAAATATTATGAAAAGTATAATTCCCTAGGGCAAATAAATTAGACTTCTTGGGAAAAGTGGTAAACAGAAAATTATAAATGCTTTATGTTCTCTTAATCTGTGCCAGCCCATTCTAATGCATATTTTATAACATTTAACTGGAGTTAAAACAAAGCAAAAGTCCCCAATTCGTTTCTAAATTCTATTTCATTTGCACTGCAAAAATCCTTCAGATTTCAATGTTGCAAATAAATATTTGATACTCGAGCATGGTTGTGATAGAACTTTTGATAACGTAGCAAGAAGCTTTGCAACAGATTTTAAACTGCAGTTAGGAGTCATTTGCACTAAATATTTCCTAACACACTGTGCTGTGCTGCACTGTGCACTGGACAGGGCTCTCTAGAATAGCTGGAAATAACGTGAAGAATTAAGGGCTATGTCATTTTAACTTGTGTGAACATGCTGCTGAATGGAAGCATGCTAATATTCAAGCAAGCCTGTATATTTTTAGTAGTCTTATGCCTGCATGTGTCTATGACAGCTTGGTGATTTTTTGCACTTTGATCTGTGAATTCATGTCCCACTTAAAAATTCTGTATTTTGGAAGGCAAAAAAATCCTTCTTACAGCAGGGGATAAAAGACTCCTTTCTTCCCCTTCCCGCCCCCCTCCTTCCCTTCCCCTGAAATTTTGGCATGTTCGTCATTGATCCATGGTTGCTAATGGTGAAACAATGATGTCATAGGTAGGAGATTAATTTTTTCCATTAGTGTTCAGCTATAAAACCTTTTTATATGGAAGTAGCTTTTGCCTCGCATGACGATGTCCTCCTTCCCTTAGGATTAGAGTCCGCAGAACTTGAATTCTGGAATGATGAAAATAAGTAGTTATATTTTTTTAATCCTGGTTATTCTGCACGTGACAACAAATCAAGACCTTTGAGCAAAAAATACTAGCATTTTGGATGCAAATCTGGGCTCTGGGTGGCCCAAAATGTCCCTGCTGGCTGATGGCATTTCAGATGTTGTACAGATGACACACTTTGCTTCATACTTTTCATGGATGGGCTTTTGTTTGTCTGCTTTGTTTTTTTTTTTTTTTTTTGAGATGTTCTAATTCTTAAACATGAGTTATCTTAAAGAATTATCTCACATACTGTACATCTTGAGAATCGAGATCACCCAGGATGCTTTTGCTAAACAGCTCGTGGATGTGAGCCTGAGGCTGATGAAGGGATTTCAAGTTGGAGAGGGGGAAGAAGGGCCAGGCTCTGGGGTTCACTTCTGTCATTAGTCTCAGAATTTGTTTGGTATCTTGTGAGATCTGTCTGTTTACCTATGTTTTTCTGGGAGAAAGTAAATTTCTCCTGTGATTTGGTAAGAGTCTATTTTGACACAGAGGAGCATTTTAAAGGTATCTCTCTACGGAGATGCCTAGAAGAATCGCAGTAGAATCCAGCTTCATAAAGAGTTCTGGAGGGAGTAGAATAATTGCCCTTTTCTTCACTTCACTATCCTACTCAGAGGGTGGGTAAATATGTTTTTCTTCACATAGATATCTGTGTTAAAAAGGTCTCACTGCAAATATGAACACTTGATAAACATCTTGATGACTCACATTTTTTCATGTAGTATTTAGAAGTTGCTTAAGACGTTTGTCTGCTCTGTTTACTGAAAATATATTGCCATTGATCTGAAATACTGTGTTCTGCATGGTCTGCTATGTTTTTAGAACGTACAGAAAGACCAGTTGAATAACTTCCCATTACATTAGGAAAAAGAAATCTTCTTTTTTTAGTAATTGCTAAATATACACATAGTAGAAGACTTACATACTCAGGTCTTTCTCCTCTCAGTTTTCTGGTATCAAAGAATATGTAGCTCATGTAGTTCTTCAACCTTACTCTGCCTCCATCATATCCTGCTTATAGCTGTTTGCAGTATACCAGGCATTTATTCTGAATCTCTCTGAATGTGTAAATCTTTGTTAGATTGTGAAGATTCTGAACTTTTTCACAGAGGCTTTAAATCAGTTCTGAGCTATTCATTCGAATAGCTTATTATGTAGATCCTTTCATCTTCCCAAAGTATTTTTAAGTCTTGAGTTCAGTCTGACTGAAGGAAGATATTGTTCTGTTGTATGAAATATTTCTTAATGATACTGAAATAAAAGGAGGTCCCTTTACATCTGTTCTTTTGGAAGACAATAAACAGCTTGATGCTCTTTCTCTTTACTGGTTAACTCATTTTGAAATAGGCAAACAAAATGAAAATCAGTTTCTTGTTTGTATCAGTGTCCCTTGTAGGCATTCTTAAGGTTTATAAGGTCCCAGAAATGTACCTTATGTAGTTATGAAGAAGAGTATTACATGAAAGGAATCATGCTTCTCATGTGAATCACATGCATTTTTATTATCACTTCTTTTTTTATTATTTGGATTTTTTTTTTAAGATAAAAATAATCTGAATGGTATAATTACAGTTTTTCTGTTCCATTAACAAACATGGTAGTTTAGATGCTTCTTTATTCATAAGGTGGAAATTACACCTTGGTCAGAATCTAGAAGTCTCTTTTACTTCCACTATTCTGATGATTTCCATCTTTTTCTTTGTTCAGAGCCCATTCCTTGGACAAGAAGTAAAAAATCTGAACTATACCTGTAATATTTTTTTAAGCATATGAAAAGATGCTCGCAGCAAACCCATTCTAGGACATACTAACTTCACTTGCACTTTTGTTCAGCTGTTCTTATGCTATTCATTTTAGATGTGCTTCAAGTTTTTATATTGTAGGTAAGGAATTGTTAATTGGAAAAGCGGTATGGGGATGAAAAGGGGTGGTCATCCAAAGGTTTGCAGTGCTGGCTTGGAGAATGCTGCATGGGAGGCTGCCTGTATACTAGTGAGAATTCTCATAGTGTGCTGAGACATTTTAGAGCTTCTGTATTTCTTTATTCTTTTGTTAAATGTAGATGAGTCGTCGGGTTTCTTGCTGTGAGTAAAAGCAGCTATACCACTATCTGAAGCGTTCAGATAGAGAGATAGTATTTTAGGAAACACATGAAATTGAAAATGAGGTAGCTTTCATGAGCAGCTCAGCACTTCTGCATAGCTTGAAAATTAACTTCTGGTGGGACACTGAGCATGTATTGTAAACAGTGTAGATCTGGAAATTCTTCTCGTCTGTGGCTTTATAAGCCACGCAACACTAAAGGAATGGTGCAAGTTGAATTTTTTTCCATCCCAGTTTTACAAAATAATCCCTGAACAGTTGGGTGAATATGGATATCTGGTAAGAGTGTGCTTATATTAATAATTAAAGTACTAGTAATGTCTTAAATTAGTAACTATTGCCTGTTTGCTTGTAAGCAAGTGACTAAACCAATCTCAGTTTTGCTCTCCCTTTACATAATTACTTGTTGGAAGGGCTGTAATTTGGTAAAAGAAAAAAGACATGACTTGACATGGCTCCTCTTAAAGGTGGGTAGAACTGAGACTGAGGGCAAGTATCTGTTGCTCTTTTTTTTCTTGTGCTACCTTATTTTGATTCTTGTTTTAAGCATTAACCTTTGAAGACTACCTTTGCTGATATCATCTGTTTGTTTCTGCTGAGTCAGTCTAGCAGCTTATAAAATTTATGTATACAGAAACTCATGTAACCAAAGGCACTGTTCTGTTCTAATTGAATTCAGTGGCAGATCTCTCAACGATTTGATTATTTAGTTGAACTGTATAAAACATCTTCCATTTCTTGTAAAAGAAATTCTTGCAACCCTTTTCTTTTTCTGCTTGGTTTGGCACCTTGCATCTACTTAAGGAAAGATGGCATATTCACATAGCGATATGCAATTGGAGTTGATTGTCTGTATCCAGCAGGATATTTTTTCTAAAGCATTATGAGTAGATACAACATCTAGTCAGCTTTTGTATAGGTAGATTACAAGTCATTGAGGGGAGAATGCTTGTCATAAGTATGTGAAAGGCCTTTCTAGCTGAATAACAGTATCATATTGTAAGCAGGGAATCAGAAAGGACCTAAGAGCAATGATTTTAGTCCATCCCTTGCCCAAACACGATTCCTTTTCTTTCCTAGGCCATTCATGAAATGCTTGTGTGACCTGTTTAATGCAAACCGATGCAGCAGAATTATTTTTAAATATGTTAGATTTCTGAAAGTTTGCAGAAAATGACGTACACACATATGAATACATAAAGAAGAGTATGTAAGTTGACTAAAAGTTCAGATTGTAAGAGTGAAAGAAGCATTTTCTCCTTCTGTTTTTCTGACCTGTAAGTTGCACTATAAAAAGTATTACAGAATGAACTTCAGCTACTGCTTAAAAATGTGGAGGCGTGCATTAGGTGAAATTCTTAATCTGTAGTTGATTTTGACACAAGAGAAATTAATAGGATGTACTTTGTGGGCTTGGAGATCATTGTTGCAAAACAGGTGCTTGCTTTTATAATTATTTGACCCTGGTTGATGCAGTCTCCTTGGATAACCATGTGTTTATATCCTGGTATTTTAAATGTATCAGTAATCATTCTTACGCTAATATAATCTTACAATTTCTAGTTAAATCTATCATGGGTGAGAAATTTGGAGTTTGCTAAATTGAATTCCATTTTCAGTCCACCTTACCAGTTCATTCCAGAGTGTTCTGTCAGATAACCGTAGGAAGCCGAAGAAAAATTGCTACTACAACTGTTCATTTATTGTAGAGACATCACATTATGTGATTGAGAGGATATTAGCTGTAACTGGTGAAAGATATATTTTATACCATAACATTGCTTTAGACTCATAGGTACCTCTGATGGTATTTGCTTTAGCGTGAGAGGAAGTCAGGATACTGAGAGATACTCATATCACGTCATATCATAATACAGTTGGCTTGGCAGCTGAGAACATAACTTTAATATTTAAAGTGTTGGATGCTGAATATCAATTTTCAGGAAAGTGTTTTCAAAAACGTTTCATAGTATGGTGATGCCTGGAGCTTAGCAGCATTTAACGTTTTTTTCCTGCCAACATAGCTAAGCTTTTAGTGGAGAACTCAGTGATATTTACTGTGCTGATCCTAAACGTGTTTGAAAACAAGGTGGTTTAGTTTGAAGTCAGATCATTGTGGATTTAATCACTGTATTTTATGTATTACAGACTGCTTAGTTCTTTCTTCTTGAGAAAATCTTGTATGCAGTTGTTAAGAACCTTCTTCATTTTGAGCATTGTGGCAGGATATGAAAATTTTGTGCAAATGGAAAACTGAAGACATTTTGGGGGTTTCTTTTTTTTTTTTTTTGTTGGTATGGGATATCCAAGATAAATGGTTTTGAAACAGTGTCTTTCCTCAACTCACTTGTGATCCTCAGTAAAATTCTGTCAGCCAGCCAAGGGTAATTGATTTTGACCATCCTAATGTAGGGCTGGTAGATGATCAGAGAAATGAAAAAGTAGAAAAGGATGCTTGTAGAAAATCAAAGTACGTGGATTCAGGGGTCCAGTTCTGCCAACTTGGAGGGGAATCTTCAGAGGACAGAGTGAACAGGAGTTTCCGTAGCCTGTATCAGCTAGACCTAGGCTTGTGGCCTAAATAACTAATTTCAGCTCTTAAAACCTTCTGCTGCTTATCTGAAGATGATTTTCAGTAACTTCAATTTTTATGCAGTGGTGAAGGCTAAATAATCAATTAACTGTAATGTACTGTGAGACAGGTTTGGAGTGTATGTATATGTGTTTCAGATTACAAAGGGAAGTCCAGAAAAGTCCTGAACACCCAACTTCGATTGCCCACAGAGCATTCATCTTTATTATTAGGATGCAGTTTTAAATTTATATATCATATGCTATTTTGATTTAGCATCCCTGTCTGTTTTCTTGCACATGGTTGTTTATGGGAACTTTGGCTCATTTTCTGCAGGAACTGGAACAAGTCAGGGGCTGCAAAAAGAGAGAGGATGCTTTTGTGACTGATTCAAGAGAAAGATGCTTTGGCAAACCCAGTTTTGTCCCTGTTTCTGTCACAGGCTGTCTGTGTGATGGTGAGCAACTCAATTAAAACATTTGGCAGATGGCCACTAACTGCATATAATTCATTTTCAGGGTGCTCAGCTTGAGATATGTGGGCTCTTACTTGCAGCAGTTGTTATTCTCCTTACAGCCACTGAAATCAATGGAAGTGGTGGCTGATCAGAATGTTCGTTAGCATAGCGGAGGAATGTGCATGTGGGGAAAGTGAATGTTCTTGAGTCTTAGTGCCATCTTTCTCTCTGGTTCACTGCGGTGTTGGATTACAGGTAGTTATTTTACACTTTATAGGAAAAATCATGTATAGGTATATATGAGGAGAAGAATATTCTTGTTTCAGTTGAAATCTGTGAGCTTTATAGTGAACATCTTACAAAATGGCATGAGAAGCCAAATAATTCAGTGTTTCTTCTCTGATAAACTGAGAGTAAGGTGAAGTCTACTAGCTGGATGATACATACAGACTTACTTACTGAATAATTGCCTTTTTTCCTAGTACAACCTTTCCAGGGCATGGGCTAAAACATAGCAACTTCAGAAAAAATAGCATGTGATCACATAATAAAAAACGTCATTAAAAAGTTCAGCATGTACAAGGAGGCATAATTCAGATTACATCAGAAGCCATCTTCAGATATTTCTCAATCTCAAAATGCTTGATTTGACAACCTGAATGTTGTTCTGAGTAATGTAATATATGGTATATGAAATTAAAAGTATGGCTGCACAGCTAGAAATACAATTCACACACTTAAAACTGCTTCTATTAACATTGCAGCTGAAACTGATATAAATCAGTTCATAAATATGAAATTACTTGCATGCTTGGGTTTTTGCAGAATCGAGGTCTAATTAGTGAAAAGCATGATCTTGTGAAATAACAGGGTGGGAGTTGTAGTTGCACCTTTTAGGATGGGGCCCTACCTTGAAATGATTATATGTCTATTTATAGCTAAGGAGAAATTTAAAAGAAATATTTGTTTTATTTGTGTAGCATTTTCATTGGTTTACCCTAAAGATACATACTAGATGATAATAAAGTAATAAAAGATTGTTTTCACAGCTGTTTGTCTTTGATTACATATTTCTTTGAAGTATTGCAGTAAGACAGACTTTGAACCTGGAAAGAGATCAAATAATGAATTGTTCTGCTTTGTGAAGCTTAAGAAGGGATTTTATTGTTGAAACATATAGTGCAACACAGTTTTTTTTTTTCTTCTAACAGTTAAATAATGGTTGAAAGTACTATGAGATCATTACAGATGGACTAGATTAAAGAGCTTGGGGCCAAACATTAGGAACTGTGTTAGTACTAACTAAAATAATTTCTTAAGTTCTATCATTACCAATTTATTTTTGTTAGTTTTCTGTTTGAATCAAAACAGAATTTCAAAGAAAGTGTTTTAAATCTTGATTATCCATTTACTTAAACCTAAGGATGACAGGAAACTTAATAACTGTATGAATCCTGTGGGATTCTGTTCGTAATATGGATCATTTGACCATGCTTTGTACCCTAGGTAATACATTTAATGTTAAATAGGAATAAAACTTGTAGATCTGTGAATAAACTTCATAGGGTTGTCTAAACCAGAAAGGATTATAACATTTAAAATGTGTCTGAAGAGATTCAAGTAAAATGTTCAATACAAAATTTGAATGCTTTTTATTACACTTGTACTCAAAAATGTATTATATATGACATTAACTTCACACCTCCCCCCTGAAATTCATCTTGAAAGCAAGTAAATGACAAATACCTAAGTGACAGAAAAAGATACTTAGTTTATTTTTCTCAAGGCTAATGAACAATAAAATATCAAGTAAATGAGCATTTCACATGATATATTTGAGTTCTAGCTGGTTGCAAGATTTCTCTGTACAAAAAATACCTGGAAGTTTATGATCATGTATCTTAGGTATACAAAAATGTTAAGGTATATATTTTTAAAATCCCTGAAATATTTGTACTCTCTGTATTAGTCGACTGAAATAAGTTGTTGTGTTATTTAGAACAAACTTTTGCCTCTGTGGAAGAGCGAAACCTTTCAAATGATAATTTCAATAGAAACATTAGACAAAGGAATATTGTAACTTTAGAGATTTTTATGATGAAGGTGTGTTTAAGAGATGTCACTTTGATATTTTTACATTATGTCCTACATTTGTCAGCTAAAACCAGGATATTGCCTCAATGAGAAAAAGCATGTTCTGCACTTGTCAAAAGGCAGTAAGTAATGATTAAAATAGCAGTGTGAAACGCTGGGAGATTAAAGTGATGCTAATGATAAGTGAGAGAAGAAAAGGGCAAGCTATATTTTAATCCCTGAGAGAATGGTTAATGACTTCTATTGCCTGAGATTAAACTAAACCTGTCTCATCAGCTTTTTCTGCCTGGTGAAAAAAAGCTCTCTGCACTTTAATTTATTAAAGTCTTTTAAGGAAGCACATTGATCCACAGAGGTTAAACTTTAAAAAATTGTGCAAAATACACACTAAAAATGCTTTAACAAAAGTGTGACTTTGTTGCTTTAGGCAAGCTCACAGTTTTATAAAGAATTCATTGTCTATGGGTTGGTGAATTTAATTAAGGAATATTAATTACTTAAACTGAGAGGTTTGTTCCTTTTTAAACCACAACATTTTTGCAATACTGGTGCAGAAAGGTAACTAACATGTTTTCAAAGATAACAACAGAAAGGAGCAACAGACTTAAGTTATGGTTAAAATTACAGTATGATCTGTTACGACAGTGATATCAAAAAGCCATTCTAAAAATGCTTTTCAAAATATATATGCTATTTACTGTAATGTAATGGGTACATTTGTTTATACTGAGTTACTGTTAATCCATTCTTTTAATAATTCTTATGACTGGAAGACAGTGTTATGAAATCATCTCTCTATTGAGAATCTACCCAGTTCAGCATTGCTTTTTTGAAAATCAAGCTTTCTTCATATTAGAGAGGGGAATTGTTAATTAGATTTCTTTTTACTAAATGTGATAAAATTGCCAAGACGGAGTTCTTAGGATAAACTGCAGCATTGCAGCATTCTTGGGAAAGTAACATTTTCCTCTCAGGCAGCTGTGCAAGCTTTTGTCGCTTTTAACCTCCATCTATTCATTACACTTATTTCACATAGCATGTGCATCGTCAGCTTACAGGACAGACAATAGGTTTAGAGATAGAAAACAAAAAATGCTCAAGCAAATATGAATGGCTTGCCTAAGCCTTATTCAAGTTGAAACTCCATTTGCTTTTTGATATATATATGTATGTGTGTATATATATATATATATACATCTCCATAGGTAAGAACACTGGAAGCAAACAGTGTGCTTTTGTCCTCTTCTGCAGTACCCGCAGTGCTTTTCAGGCCCCATACTAGTAAACTGCAACATGCATCCCAGCTTGGGGAGTAAATCTAGTGCTCTTGGATACCAACAGTTCTTCTGCTCTATATCCTTTCTCTCCTGCCTCATGGAAAGCATTTTCCCTTTTGAAATCTCCAAACCTCTGTAAATAAGGAGTCCATTTAGTTACTATCTTACATGATGGTTGTAATCCAGGTTATTTTTTAAAGCTGTTTTTTAAGTATAACTTGTTTGGTAAGTGAGTTTAAACTTGATTCATGCTTTGATGTTAATGAAACACCAATTTATCGGAAGGCCCTGCAGCCCTAATGAGCAGTTTCTTTAAAAAGAACATTTAATCAAGGTTTATTTTTAACTTGTTTAAACAGATCTAATAGTTTGTGCTGATTTCATTTCAGTATAATAATTGCTAGCAATCCTATTAGTAAGTCGTGGTACATGGAAGTTAACACAAATTCCATTCTAATGAGTGTAGTATAACAGCAAAACCCTTGTAGTCAAGGAAAGGTTCATGTTCGAGAGGAGTGACAGAGGCATTCGGAGGTTTTGCTGACAGCAGATTATTTTTGTTTTTATACAAATGTCAGGCATGACTTGCTTGTATTTAAGTGGGATTTGGGTTTTTTTGAGATGTGAAGCATTTTCGTATTAACTTTTTAAGGTGAAAGGAGCCACTCATTTCCTCATGTTAGGAAAAGTACTTGATCTGCTAGTAAAACTCTTATTTGTCTTTATACTTTACCTGTACTTGAGGATTTAGCTCTAATATGCTATTTCATGAAGATAAAGTTCCACGATCTAAAAATACAACTTGTGGCATTTATTTTAATGAATATAAAATCTTGGAGGCAATTTAGTGTGAAAAAGCAAATGAAATTCCAGAGCTCAAGTTATAGTTAAGAAAAATCTCTACGAGAGCAGATGAAGCTGAAAAACGTTTGATCATCTGAAATAATATTTTTTATGACTAGCTTTACAGCTGCATCTGTACATACTGGAGATTGCTTAGTCACATTTCAATTGTGACTAAATTCTTAATTCTGAATTCCGGTTTCTTAGAAAAAAGAATATTTCTTAATTTGAAAATAGAAGTATCTCATAAGTGTTTTCAGCCTCAAATATACGTAAGTGTTCAGGTGTTACTAGTCAAGTTCACTAATTAGCCTTTAAACTTTTTATTACTTAGTCTGACACCATGACATTTAAAATGTGAGGAAGTTTGGAGATAAATAATATGGAGTGATTTAGAATTTTAGAGCTGTACTAAAATGCATTCTGATGCACTGAAGGGCATCTGTAAGTTACACATTGTTTATAGGTTTCTAGGTTTCTGATTAGAATCCAGGAGCTCCATGTTTTACAAGCTTTGGAGCTGGAGTGGAAGAAATGTCCTGAGAGAACACTGATAATTAGATTTCAGTTGTGCAAGAAGGAGTCTTGTAAGTCTTTAGAAATTCAGCGGTCCGCCCAAACAGGCAGCTTGCAGGGTCAGTACTTGAGTTAGTAGTTAGGTGGAATAACTCCTCATTATTTGCATCAGCATCTTACTGGGAAATTATTCAGTAGAATTCTTCTATCTCAGAGGGCAGAGAGAAAGGAGTATCTGCATTTATATTGCTGCTCTAGCTTGCTCTTGTGGCACTAATTTTCTCATTTTGAAAGAAATCAGAGAATAATAGTGATGAGACACTGAATACTTCTTCCTTTGCCTCTCTGTTTTTAGAATAAATAACCTGATTTGATCATAGTACTTATGCGAGTGACTTCAATTATATAATGTCCATATAATTTAGAAAAAGTTTGTAATGATTACAATAAAAAAACTCATAGCTGCTTTGTGACAATATGGGCAGTTACGTGGCAGATCATCTGATGCTGAAGTGTAAAGACTTTTTATTCTCTCTTGTCCTAAATACCTTCAGGATATGATCTTCCTTTGCCCAGCAGCGGAAAATCACTTATGTGACCTATGTTTGTGGTGGAGAAAGGATGCAGTCCTGGCTTTCTTGGGGAAAAAGCAGTTGTAATATTTATACATTTTGCTAATGTTGTCTCTTTGCTAGAATAAAACCCGTGAATGTGCAATATGCTTCCAGAGTTACCACAACTGCCATGGGGAACTGATGCTTGGGAAACCATGTCTGTGGGTCTTGCCTGTAGAGTACCTTGGCAGACTTCTCCTGGCTCAGCTTTTCATCTAGTTCTTCTCATCCTGGCACCCTCTTTCTCCCAGAGAAGAGATTGGGTAGACTGACTTAGTGAGATGTTGCAGGGCAATCTTGATGTGAGAAGTGGTGCTGAGTCCTCCTCCCACAGCTTTTCTTGGAGAGCAGGAGGCCTGGCTATGATCACGGGGAGGTTCTGATGCTCAAAGGTCTTGGGTGTTCAGTATGATAAGGAACAATTGACTGTTGGTGTTGAACACATGAGTAAAAGCAGGACACCTCCACAATTAAGCTTCATGATGGTGTTTTAAATGGGAAAGAAGATTTTCTGAATATGTGCTCTTTTGGGGTTTTATTCTGGAGACCTGTTAAGAAAAAAATGAGCACAGATGATTGTGAGAGTCAAAGCATAGCATTAGGTTAAAGACTGCTGGGTTTAGCTTATTAGTCACATTTATTTCAAATGTGAATAATACTGTGTACCTTAAAATGCTCTTAAAGGCATATATTTTCACAGTAATGGAAACGCCAAATACTGTGGTGCAAAATTAAGGAGAAGAAACAACTTCATCCAATTTAGGTACTGAGTTTCTGATAAACCTTTTAAGGGGAATGTCAATTCACATCTGAATGTTTTTCTAATGGAAGTTTGGAGACTTCTTTAAAGGCGAGGGAAATAAATTGGGTCTCATCTGTTCATTGACAAATGTATGCTCCGATGAATCACATCATCTGACTTCAGTCCTTTTTTCTGCCTTACTAAAAACAAACTCATGCTATTTGTACTTAATGCTGATATACACTGCACCCTGAATACTAAGTTGGAATGTATTTGCGAATGTGAAAGAACCTGTGGTCCTTTCATGCATCAGGTTGTCATAGAAACTAATTAACTTTCATTTCTGTGTCAGGGCAAAGTAGCGTGATGCAGATGTAAATTGTAGTTCAGGAATTACCGCAATGAAACTAGAGAAAAAGGAAACATCAAAACCTTCATAATTCCTGCAGGACATTGGGAATGCAGAATATGTGAAGGGAAGTTACAGTGTTAAATGCTTCATTTCATCAGGTCTTTTTGCATAATCTAGTGCTTTACAAATTCTTGGGACAGTATGGTTTATGTATATTACATTTGTGTACGTATGTGAAAACGGATGTGTCCGGGGAGCATGTGTATGTGCATGTGAAGTAGTGAAATTCTGCTCAGAATTAGTACTTAAACTATAGATGGCAATTACAGACTAACTCCTAGAAAAACTTTTAAAACTTGCAATCATTGCTTTCTCAGATTAATTAAGATTGCTTTTCAGTTAGTTTCTCTGAGTTATTATAATTTTACTTGAAATGTGAATACATTAATATTTTAACTGCAAGAGGTATACTTTGACTGGCTTAAGTGGTAAAGGAATGTGATTACAAGATGATTTATTGGAAGTCATTAAAAGTGATTTATTAAGAGAAGAATGTTGTGTTACTAAAGTTTTTTTCCCCTTTGCTGAAGATGGGGTTATGCTGTCATGTTGCCTTCTTCAGAAGAGGAAAGCAGCCTGCAGAAAATCAGGAAAGCATTTTGCTTTGTGCGTTACTGATGTGAAAAGGTTGTAAAGAGAATGACCAGATTGCTTTTACAACAGAGATGTAGCTGAGCCTTGTGTCCTCTGTCACAGATTCACACTTAGTAGATCCCAGTATTATGGGGAAGACTGTATGCATCTAGATCGATTGGTGAGGCTGGACACCAATTTCTCACGCACTTCCAAGAGTAGTGGCCAGCCTGTGCCACTCTTGTTCCTTTGCCATTTGCTCAGTTTTACATGCTACCACTGGTTGTGGGGCTGCATTACGAATCAGATTAGTAATTGATCCAGATGAAAATATCTTTCCCCTTCTCCCTCCTTCCTCTCCTCCTTCCCTTTCCCAACCTCCATCCCAATTCTGAGGAGGGGCATATTAAAAATGAGTCAGAGGGAAGGGATGGGCCTTTGATTGTAAAAGCAATGGCTTTCTTTAGATGACATCTCTTTGGTGGGAAATGGAAGAGAAGAAACACAAATCTGTAGCAGAGTGGGTGCGCAATTTATACTCTAATGAATAGCAGACTTTTTGCTCATGCTTGTTCTCCCAACTCTGAGTGTGAACTTAAAACAGAGTTGATAATACTGCACTTAGACAAAAAAGAAAAAAAAATAGAGGAAGATGTGCAATTATGCAATTTTGCTATAGTTGATTCCTTCACACAGGAAGAAAGGGGAAAATATTTTCATAAATGGGAATTGTGGCAAAGCTAGAGACAGATAACTTGATTATTTTTTGGCTAAGGAAAAGATGTGTACAAATGGAAGATACACAAATATCCCACACCAGCAAAGAAAGAAAAAAAACCTTGGGGATCTGATGACATATTACCTCTTTCCTGCTCACTTTAGTTGTTAAGTGGGATACTTTTTTAATTTTCTTTCTTGTCACTGCAGCTTCTGGCTCTTTTAAATAGCTTCATTTCATTGTTTTGAAGTCAGTGTACATTTCTTTTGAAATTTGATGTAAAATGCGCTAGAAAAGAAACAGTTTATCTGTAAAGTAGGTATTTCCCATATCTGCTTTCATTTTGTATGTGTATATGTTTCTATATTTAGGAAAGCCATTGGCAGTTCTCCAGTTGACTTCAGCAAGAACAGGACCTGGCAATATGATTAAGCCTATATTATTAAATGGAGGAGTCAGTGTGTCACAGAAGAGTAATATGTCGTTTGCTATAGATGTTGTAGAAGAAGGGCAATATGGAAAGAGATTTAAAGGAACACTATACTAGATCTGCTGAAATTTTATCAGCATAACGGTCAAGTAATGGCTAAATCATTCATCAGCCATCTTGCTGAATTTGGTCTATTCTTGTCTGTTACTCTGCGTGAAATGGTACATACTCTTGTACCAGTGGCCCCCAAATTCTTTGCCTATGTACATGGATACAAAAATAGCTTAATTCTTGTGCCAAACACTAAGGTATTCCTGCACCTAACATGTTCCGTAGGAAAACTTAAGTCTTTTTTTTTGAGAGCTTATCTTTAAGGTCTGCAGCTGAAGCTTCTGAACCACCTGAGACTACAACTCCAGAATTTAGATTCAGTTAAATACTCAAGAGGAGAAGACCAAACCAAGTTTGTTTCCATAGCGAAGCTTTAGGAATGTCCAGTACACATCTGTTTGGACAAACAGATGCTCTTGCATTAACCTTTTCTGTCTGGAAGGAGCATCCAGGGTGTCACTGGTGATGATGGGGGGCTTACAAAGCCATCAGTCACAGCAAAACTGAGAGGGAGGGAGGAATAAGTTTTACTTGTAAACAGTTCTGCATAACAGGCAGCATGGCAACTGGGAGGTGAGGGCAGCAGTCTTCAACATCTGTGTCGCAGTAGTACTGCTTGCCATAAAAATCTGACCAGGTAAGGCATTGGTTACATCTCAGAGAATATAAAAGCTGCATGGTCTCATACTGCATCTTTTTTTATTATTCAGCAAACTCAGGAGCTCCTCAGTAACCTTTGTTCTCCTTCCTCTACCAGAGCAAATTAGATAGTTATGGGCTGACTGGATAACTCCAAGGCATCCGCAGGAAATGCACATTACTATGAAACAAAAGATTAATAAAAAAAAAAAGTCCTTTGTAAGAACAGTTGTGAGTGAACATGGTTTGATAGTGGGCATGAGCACTCAGTGGTATGTTGAATCTTCCCACAAGGCCATTTTACATAATTTATTAACAAGATCATTTTACTTTCTGATTTAAAAGATTTGTAACTATAAGCTCCTGTGTTTTCCCTGAACAAGTCACACAGTGCACACAGTAGGCAAAGTGTTAAAGGGCTAGGAAAATATTATTTCATCACTCCTGTTCCATTAGAATTCACTTGGGTGGCTGAGAAAATGGTTTATGGATTAGAGAGAGAAGAACAAGCTAAAACATTTCATACCTTCATCTCTGATAAATTCCCCAAACTCATTCTTCGCATCTGAGCCATAAATAACAACCATGCTTTTTGCTAAAAAGAGCTTTTTTCCTGTACCAGGTCTTTTGTCTTGGAGATGAATGCTATAATAAATTTGAAGTCTTAGGGGGGGCATTGTTTGAACTATAACATTATGGTTTACAACTGTTGCTTCTATTACGAGGAGGATAAAAAGCGACTATGAAGCTTGATCTCTGTCATAGAACCAGATTAATATTTCAGCCTTCAGCTTGAGTCAAGTGTTTGATTTTTTCCCAAAAGCACCTTAGCAATTAATTATTATTATGTTTGCATTTCAAATCATACCCCTTTAACCACCTTTCAGCATTATCCAAATATTATTTTTAGTTCAATTTGATACAAAATATTTATTTTTTAAGTTCAAAAATCGTGTTATAGATCAACACAGGTAAGAGTTTCAGAGGAAAACATTTTTAGAAAACAAAGCTTCATCAAAAGGCATTAATTTTTTTTGAGGTACTCGTTCCTTATTAATTGGACAATATTTGTTTAAAAATAAGATTACACTTAATAATTTCAGTTGTGTTTTTCAGAAGATAAATGCAAACAGCTCAATGTTTGCATTAATAAGCAAACGAAGCATGCTTGTTGCTATGAATTAGAGTAATTAAAATTACCCATAAACTCTAGCTTTCAAAGATTTTTGTTGAAATAAAGATCCTTAGGAAGATAAAAGCCTGCCTTGTCTTGTATTTTTTACTGCTCTTTCCCCATACAGGCTGAACTGCTTCCGTTTTTAGCTTTGAATAACCTGGGTTTGGTACAACTAGGAAAACTGAGATCAGGGTGAAGGGTCCTACTTGACTGCCTTTGTTGGTACTGCCTATTGATGCAATGTCAGCTGTGTTTTAGTTAGTGCAAATCTTTTAGTTAAATATACCAAGAAATGGTTAAGGAACAGTTCCTCTCAGTACCAGCAGGTTTTCTGTGCCTGTTTGGTCTTGGTTACTCCGAACACCTGTGATTTTGGGTTTTTGGTTGTCAGGTCCACATTTACTAGTCACCTTGTCTGGATCAAGTCCTAAGGGTGTGAGCTTGCCATGTACTAGTTATCTCTTGTGGGAAAAGTGGGCTCCATTTTTAAGACACTGGGGGAATTGGGTGTCCTGAGAAGCTCTGCTCAGGACTTCTCATGTCAGAGCCAAGGAGGCTCTAGTTCTAACAAGAGACTGAAGATATAGACTGGATGAGCATGTGGAAAGATGTAGAATTACATAATGTAGTATTTTATGTCAAGTATTTTCAAAAGTCTAATCAATTTTAATTGCAGCTTCTAAGGCATCAAACCTTATCTCTTTTCCACCTACTTAATTGTATTGATTATGTGCAACTCCAGTAACACTTGCCCAACCCTAAACACCCTTATTCAAGTACTCGCCCTTAAAATATCCAGCTGTAGATCTAAGGGCTTTCTTACCATTTGACAGCATGGAGACCTATATCTTAATCTTCAGGTTGCTTTCACATATCTCAAAATGGTTTACTTCAAAATTTATTTGTCTGCAAACATAAAATCAGATTATCAGCAAGTAAGAAAAGAGTACCTTGACATAACTGAACCTGATAATTAATATTATCTAAAGATACATAATTACAGCTAAAAGCAGAATAAAATGAATAATATGTGAAAAATCAGACTGATTACATATTCTAAAACAGAATTATTAGTTACAGAAAGTAACATTTTGCATTCCTTAGATGTTTACACCTATATACTGTTTCATGTATTGAAATTTTTAAAAGCAATGCAATACTAGTCAAATTTCTGTTTAAGAAGATGCATTAAGAGAAAATGAAGCAAAACTGTATTTTTCCAAAAGTTTCAAAGGAATTTTAAAATAGGTGAAATTGTACTAAGGAGTTATTGTTATTTTTAATTTATTTTCTTCTCAATACTTTATATTCTATTTTGTTTCTTCATAAGTTTATTCTTTGGTACGTAGTTTTGTATGCTAAGTCAGTCTGTATGTTAGCACTATAAATATATGGAGTATGTCAATGAAAATTATTATAGTGGAGAAGATAATCTACGATGTTTGATCTGTGCAAGTTTTAAAATTTATTTATTTATTCATAATAAAAAATAATTTGGAGAAGAGTAACCGAATTTAAAATAAGGGTCTTGGTTGAAAGTGATACTCTGTCCAGCTACATTGCCTTTGTGATTACAGTTGGGGTTTTATTCCTTGCTTTCCTTACTGGAAATTCCTGGCTGGAATATGGTGGATCCCTATCTGTTGCAGCTATGTTTCCAAAGAGCCTTCTTTTCTGCATGGGGAGAGACTGACATCCCACTATTTATAGCTCTGTGAAACTAAAATGTAAAATGAAATCTGATTTATTTTATAATCTTGCTTTCTAAATCTGTTTTCCTTTTTAGACTCTAAATGCATCCTATTCTTTTTCAAATGGAAATTTGAAATTTGAGTTCTACCAGGGAAGAACATTTCCTGATTTAAGAAATATGCTTTCTGTACTCAAGAAGTCTAAAACTATGAAGTCTTAATCTTTGTTTAAGGCATTTGATTAAAAAATAAGTATCTTCATAAATATCTTGCTGTGTAATTTTAAATCAAACTT
The DNA here is from genome assembly GCA_032466535.1 of Forpus xanthops. Taxonomy (NCBI): domain Eukaryota; kingdom Metazoa; phylum Chordata; class Aves; order Psittaciformes; family Psittacidae; genus Forpus; species Forpus xanthops. Next base: position 10,793 of record JASSUY010006196.1, on the reverse strand, counting down.
AATTGTCTTAATTTGAGTGAGTTAAAGAAGTCTTTTCTTTATAACAAAGTACATAATATGAACCAACTTTTTAAGCATACCTTAATGTGAAGTTTGTCAAGGAGTTACCTGGAAATGAAGGCACTATATTTCAGTTTTTAGTTCTGTTATAGGTCATAAATTATTTTTTTCCTAGCACCAGGAGTTCAGTCAGGAATAGGAAAAGGAGAGAAGGAACCTCTTGGCTTTCTCTTGATCACATGTTTTTTGAGCACATATTGGGTTCAATTGACACACTTTTCTTCAGTGAAAATTCTGCTTTTATCTGAAAGATCAGCATTTGCTTAAAACAATGCATCAGGAGTCAAAACTCAAATAAACTGTTAAAAATGCCCTTTTACCTAGACTTGACCTAATGGTTACTATTATGTTTGAATATTCATATTTAAGATAAGGAAATTATATTTAGAACTTTAAAGCAGTCAAGATTTATTTCACCACTGATTAGCAAGAGTTGAAGGAACTGCGTCTGGACTAAAATCAGACTCTACATGTAAATCTTGTGATTTACAGATGTGGAATAGTGAACTGGCTTTATTTTTTTTTTTCTTTTCCATTGGGAAAGCTGTATATTTCTGAATCATAGTGAAGTATTGAAGTGCAAATCAAAGTGAAAAATAATTTTGAAGGAATAAAAATGTATACAGAATAACTGAAGAACTGGAGACCGTGCAATCTTTGGGGGAATATTTGTGGTAAATGACTTCTTTCCTTTAATTCCTGTAGTGCATCCTTACTGATTGACATCTGAATGGCAGTAATTTGGGGTAATGGGGAGCTACTAATAGAGGGCGAGCTTCACTACTTTGCTGAAGAACATTCTCAAGACCTTCCAGTATAACACTCAAATCCTGTATTAAGTGCATAAATTGGTACAGGTTTTTATGTTAGCCTTCTCTGTATGGGTTTATTTTATCAGGTCCGCTTATGACAGGCGCTAAAGTGTGCTTGAAAGATGTCTGTATACATATGGTAATTTCTTACTGTGGCTCTCTTTTCTGTATTTGTGCAGCATTGTGTCTACCAGCATTATGGCCAAAGATATGTTTTTATTGTGGCATTCTGTCAGTGTTACACAGTGACTATTTCATTCAAAGAGTTTTAGATGGATATTTTGTCTCCTTATCCATAGAGTGGAATGATTGCAACCAGTTAGGTCTATGCATATAGGTAATTGGGTTACAAAGGTGTACTAGAACATTACTGGGAAATTATACTGCCTTTTTTTTCAGCACAGTTCTGGAGCAGTTGACTTACTAAAGCTTAAACACTTAAAATTCACTTCCTTGAAATGGAGTCTCTGAAATACCAAAAATGGGGTGCATATTTTTTTTGAACCAGTTGATTGTAGGTGATGATGTATGAGGCAGAAATCTGCTTGTTTGATTCCTAGTGTTTTTGCAAGGCAACTGCACAGAGCCCAAAATAGTGCCTTGTAAGGGTATTTTTAGCATTAAACCCTGGGTTAGTGTTGGGACATATGGCTGACATGGGAATGTGTGCAGGACCTAAAGAGACTGCTCAGTGAATACTTACTCTAAAGAGGTTTAACTTTTACATGCTGACATGCAGCTCTCTGCTGTGAAATCTAAGTATTTCTTTTATTTCCCAAAGAGGCAGTGAACATCTCCTCTGTGAACAGCTGATAGAAGAAAAGCCCATTTCATATTTGTCAGAAAGAGAGAGAATGACAAATAATATATACACACACACAGTTTAATGGGAAGGGGGAAGAAAAGAAGTGGGAAAGTTCTGCAGGAGATGAAGGCAGGAGGAAGAGAACATCTCTAAAAATTTTCTGAAAAGAGATGCAAGACATAAACTTAGAGTAGCGTTCTTCCTGTTGTAAACATTGTGGATAAAAAAGCCTGGCTACTCTAAAGGTAACCCAAGTTAATCAAAGTTTATAGAAGGGATCTTATGATGTGCTCTCCTGAGACAGCATGGAGTGACAGTGCTGCTCTGTACCTGCCAAATGTGTTTGTTACCTTCGCCTTACCTGAACTAGGAAGAGGTTTGGGGTCCTGAAAGAGCTGCTGCACAAAATACCCCCTGACCTATCATTGCCTATCTTGGGGTATTGTAAAGGTGCTGACATCTTCCCATATAAGTATGCAGCAGAAATATTAACTGTCAGACTAAGAAAAAAATACTACAGGGATTTTGAGACTTTACAGATTGACTTTTTCTGTTTGTCTGTTTAGTAGTAACAGTTCTGTGAAAATAGTTTTAAGTTGATGAAGCTACAAAATCTTGATCTTGACAGATAACCAGGGATGCTGTATTTTAATGTGAGTTGTGAACATGTACTGTCCCTCAACTAATTTCCATTGAGTACCAGAATCGAGCCCAGTGCACAAGGAGTAATCAATAAGAGAATGGAAGTATTTTTGACGACTGAAGAATATCTGGGAAGACAAAAAGGTCAAAGTGAGTAATAGAAAAAAATCCCTTCTCATGGATCTGCTCGGGAACCCTTTTTTTTTTAACGTTATTAGCAGACAGGCCTGTGTCCTTCCCTTTGATGATGGTAACAAGTTCTGTGACATTGCCACTTTGAGTTCTTGCTTCATTAGATTGGGTGACTGTTTATTTGAAATTGTAATGAAATATTTACTTTATAGAGCTATAAGGATTAGCGGCGATAATTGAGTGAGGCTGATCCGGAGCTTTCAGCGTAACAGGGCCCCCTTGTTTGAATACAGAGCGCGGGGAGAATGGAGGGGCGAGGGAGCGTGTTTCTGCCTGTCACTTTCTCTCTACATGTTGCTTTTTCTCCCGGAGATAAGTGGGCCCTAATGCTGAACAAATACTGGAAATCAGAAGCCACTGAGAATCACTCGCCTCTCGCTTTCCCATGGCAGCCTGATAGACGCCCGCTCAAAAGAGAAACCCCCCCCCCCGCGCCTTCCCTCCTCCTCCTCTCCCGGCCGGCGACAATTTTGTCACCGCCAGCAAATCCAATTGAGGAGTCCCTGGGACGAGCGGGGCTTGTCAGCAGCCACCCCCCTCCCCCTAAAAAATAGGGAGCTTGGAAGGGGGGGGGGAGTGAGGCGACGAGTGATCGGGGCACCTGGTGCCGCCGCCGCGGTGATGGGCTGCCGCATTGTGCCGGGGAGACGTGCGGCCATTTGCAGCTCTAATGGGAGAAATTAATGCAAATGAGTGAAATGGGAGCGGGCGCATTTTCATGCAGATCGGAGGGGGCTCGCGCGGGCTGCTTGATAACAAGTCGCGGGGAGAAAAGGCCGACATTGTGAGGACTCATTTTTTCCCCATTTCTTCTCACTAGTGCCTCATAAGGGCCCTTTGTTCTCTAAGTAACTCTTTCTAAACTATTGACATTGCTCATTTATGTGAATTTCTGATTTTTTTTCCCCCTCTCCCTCCCAAATAGCCTTGGGTGATCTGGGAAAGCGTTAATTGCAAGAGGACAAGGAAACTGGCTGAAACAAGAAATGCAATCATTAAGTGCAATGTTGCAGTTGTCCATGCCTCATTATAACCTGCATACAAGGCAATAAAATGCGTGTTTCACAAACAAATCTTTTAACAAGTGTAGTTCAAGAGCCTCCAGCTGCCCGAATTTACACCTATTCCTTTTTGCAGTCATTACTGCAAAGAAACTTTATGCTGTTTAGGAAGATGTATTTCTACAACCACAAACTTCCTGCGTTCTGAAATAACTTTTTCAATAACAATAATTAAAAAAGAGGGTGGGAGGGTTGTGAGCTCTTTCACGTTTTCCAGGCAAATCTGGTTGGAAATAAACTCTCTCCAGTCCTTTCTTGAACTCATCCCGTATCTTTGCGCTTCAGATGTAGAATATGCCTTTTAGATTTGGAGTAGTTAAATTTGTGGTAGTTAAATTCGTGACTTCTTCCAGCGAGTGTGACGTTTAAAGATGGAAAACGCTGTTCCTACCTTCATGCATTTGCTTAAAGTATTAAAAAAAGGGGGAAGAGCAGCTAAATAATCAGATGTAAAGGTCATCAAGTGTAAGTGCAGCTTGGAACGGGTGAACTAGCGGACCCAGGAGTAAAACAGCCAGAAAGAAAAAAAAAAAAAAAAATAAAAGGTAACAGATTCAGCATTGTCCAAAAGTTCCAGACCAGTGATTAATGTGTAAGATAATGGACTTGGGAAATGAGTAAACACTCCCGTGCTCCCTGCTTTGTGCTTGAATGACTTGATGACAAGGGCAGAGCAAGGTGAGAATTTAAACAGGACTACAGGAAAAGAGACAAAGACTTGCGACAACAGCATGTAGGGTGGGGGGTGTGCGCTGGGCTGCCCCATGCCACGCCTGGGAGCCCCTCCTGAGGACAGGGTCCCCAAAATGTCGTAATCTCAGCTTTCCGGGTTTTTAAAGGCCACATTACAAGCCAGTCTTTTTTAAAAGAGGTTGCATTTAGGTTAAACGGCAGGTCTTGCATTAATCAGGGATAGTACTTGGTTTAAAACTTTGTCTAGAAGTAGTCATGATTTCTCTGAATTGCACCCTTTGATACGTTTCATCTTCATCTTAGATTTGTGTATTGCTAAAGAACTTCTAAATGATGAGTTAATTTAAGCTTTATGATGATGGAGGGTCTCTCTGCCCATAGCAGGGGTGTTGGAACCAGGTGATCTTTCAGGTCCCTTCCAGCCCAAATCGTTCCATGATGCATTATTAGATATTTGATGCAAAGTATAATCTGAATTTGTATGCAGTTATGAGAAGTTGCCTTCAATGAACTTTCCTAGACATTTGCTGTACTATTCTACAAGAAGTGATCAGTCCATGACATGCAGATAACCTGCCTCTGTCTCTTTAGGAATTGCTAAAGGCACAGAGATGATGCACAATAAAACAGTACCTTATAGCAGTCATAGTATTTAACGAATATTGGACTTTTGTCTCAAACTGGGTTTACTGCTAGTGAGGAAGGTAGAGTCTTTCATTTCCCCCCTCCCCCCCCCCTTTTTTTTTTCCTTCGGATATATCTGATTTAAGTGATTTAGGATTTAGATGCTTACAATGCTTATTTCCCAATACTGATGTTACTAGTTACCTGTTGAATTGTTTTAAACTACTTACGCAAAAAAGTTAGATTTAAGAAACTGGGTTGTCATTTGTTTCATATTAGAAATGTTGGTTTATTTTAGGAAAAAATGTTTTATGAAAATTTGTTCCAATATTTCAACAATTTAGGCTTTTCAAATGTGTCATTTTTATTCAGATTTACTGCAACACTGATTTATCATCTGGGAGCCACAAAGCCATAGTCATAGCTCTAAGGCTCCACAATGCCTAATAGCATATAAAGATAAAATCTTGATTAAAGTTTTTTTTTTTTTTTTAAAAAAAATGTTTTACACTAAGTTCTAATGGTGTTTTAGAAAGTTTTCAGGTCTTTAGTGGAATATGTCATGTTTAAAAATATCCATGTAAACTTAGCACACATATTGCATTTAGTGCATACTGATTATGGGAAAGTTCTTATAATTCCTTGTAAAACAGTATTTATGGTATTTTGAACAGTATAGAACAAAGGAAATGGAATGAGAAAGGTTCTATTACAGTAGCTAAGGGTCTATAAAGCTATAAACCTAATGCAATCCATATTTAAGAAGTTAGGTATTTTCCAAAATGCAATACAAAATTATCAGCTCACAGTGGAGGGCTTCATAACTGTGTAGGTAAGTAACATCACTCTCTGTTTTCTTCAGTATTTGATTTCTTCAGTCCAGGTTTTTTCAGTCTTTGAGCTGAATGCATCTGTACTTGTTCTGAGACAGGTTAAATGGAAAAAGTGTGTTCGTCATTAAAAGTTTCTCATTCTTCAGGAATTCATTCCCCTCTACGTAATTATTCACTATCAGGAGATATCAGGAGATTAGAGGTTGAACAGATGACGAATTGTGATGTCATTGTAATTGTGCTACACATAACAGAGTTAGCAGGATTGTCCTTCCTTACAGAAAAGTGTTTAATGAGTTATATTGCAACTCACTAATGTCTGTATGTGAATGTAACTTCTAGCAGTCTTGTCAAGCTCAGTGGACATTTATACCTGTGTATGTGTAGAGTACCAGCATGTGATTGATCATCTTGCATTCTTTTTATTATCTCTATGTCAGCCCCGCTGTCTTTCCACTTCAGGACAAGAACTTTGATTTTTGAACAGCACCCAGAATCTGGGCATACTGTACTGGTAAACAGAAAGAGCTACTGTGTAATTAGGGCTTCAGTCCTGTGAATGGTATGGTTACCTTGAAATACAGACTCTGCTGCAAATTCAGAAGACAACATTTTAGATAGCCTAGTAAATGGACTTGGTGGTAACTTTTATACTTTCTTCTGGGTAAGATTCCTTGGATACTACCAATAAAATCATGTATGGAAAAAGTCAGTAATTTGAAGCATGGTTGCTAGCCCAGTCAAATGCAAGTTGGTATGACATGAGGTGGTTGCTCATATATAATCAAATAATCACTGTTATAATGAGAGTATATTTACTCTTTGATATACATCCATCTGCTGTTTATTTTTTAATGATGAACAAGTTCAAATCCTGTTACTTTATGCATTCTGCTGATTATTTCATTTGTCCCACATTTCCTGTCTATTTAAGGCTTTCACTCAGCATTAAATCGTTGTTTCTTCCCCTTGTAAGTAATGCATGCAAAAAATACATACAGAGTTAGAGAATCTGGGTGCCAAATTCATCATCATCTTCTCATTTGTACATCCAGAAGGTTAATGAAAGAGAGACCAACACGATCAAGAGGTCGCTGCTTTCACGCCTTTTACTTAGTAGGTAACTTCTGTGCTTCAGGTCACTTCAACAGAGACCAGAATGAAGCTCCAGAAGTATTTTTGTTCTAGTGTTTAATTTTTTTTTTTTTTTTTTTCCTTCCTGAGTTTTCAAATCCTTTTCCAAGAAATTCACTTGCAGGGAATTGTGTTACTGTTTGTATCCTCCTGTCCTGGACAGGCAGTTGAAAAATCTGACTCCTAAAACTTTTTGATTGATTCTCAACTACAGACTTCTCATTCCATCTGGATTTGGTCCACTTTCATATGACAGTTAAATATGTGATACCTTCTTGTAGGGAACTCTGGTGCTTGGTACTGTTTGTCACAAGTATTGTTCTGTTGGTGGTCTGTGGTGTGTAGTTATGTGTCTATAAACCAGTGATGTATTTAAACAGTTTGGCCCTGTTTTTTCTAGCTGTAATAAAATGTTCAGCTTCTCTTTCAAACTAGCATACCACAGTTAATTTTTACAAAGTCCTTTTATTTTGATGTCTTTAGTATGATGTGATACTAACTATATACATCATTAATTTTAAAAATTAATTGTACATTATTTAGTAATTTTCACTTGTATTTCCAAAAAATCTGTATCTTTAATAAGTGCTACCTTTGAAAAAACTAAGCCAAAGGGAAAAGAGAGAAAGTGAAAAATGATGTAAAATATCAGATAGGTATTCTTGAATGTAATAGAAGTTTAAAGTAGTCTAAATTTTGACCTCTGTAGTTTATACTGGAAAGGAGGACATTCAACAGGAATGAAAGATAGCTGTCAACAATGGAATTAATTCATTCAATAATTTGTGTTACCTTCTAGATTCTCCCAGGTAAAAATAGCTATATTATTTTACCTGTCCAACTGTACCCATTAGGTTATGTACAAGACAGGCATTTATGGCATTATCAGAATGAAATAAAGTCCAATGTTATTATTCAGACCAGAGAAATTTTTTCTTTCCCATTAGTTTTCTTCTGAGAATACTGGGGAAGGTGGAAAGCAAACACATATTCTGATAATAACTATTTTATAGTTTCTTTATGCTACCCTTAAGTGCATTATTTTTACCAAAGCATCATATTTGTTTTCTATTTTGAAAGCTACAGTAGTTGCTATAAAAAGGTTAAATTTGCAAGGACTTATCACACAGCAGTAACTGAGATCTCCCACTCATTTCCTATTTGAAGTACAGGGAAAAAAAAATCCGACTGTGATTGCTGTTGGCAAATGAAGACTTTTAAAATGGTACCCGCTGTAGCATCAGTTAGCAATGTTCCTGTATCTTCATAGAAAATGAGAGAAGGGACAAACTGACTTGCTAAGAAATGTTTGATTAATATGTAAAGTAATCTGTTCCTGAAGAAAGCTGTTCCTGAAGGAACTGCGTGGCATACATCCTGTTACTTCTCTGTCTCGAGATATGTTTGTCACTGTGTTTGTGGTACACATAGGTAGATTAATAGATACATACATAGAATCCTGCATACTTACTGCTTTAAGCTATTGCATGTTCAAACAGATGTTGAAGCCGAGATTAGCCTTTTTTCTTTGCATGTGCTAGTAGTGTGCAAACCTTTTAAAGGCATCTATGAATTATTGCTTTGGTTCAGCATGAGTGCAGTAAGAAGAAATGTACCTCATCTGTAATACACTGTGTAGACTAATATCAGCTTCTTTTTTTTCTTATACTGCAGTGAGATATTGATCTGGTAAAATGGTACCATATTGGAGCTGTCTGTTGTGGTATTCATCATGCTGTCACATCCCTAGTGCCTTGGAGTTATTGAAAAGCGGAATTGAGGGAGTTCTGTCATTGTGCTGCAATCCATTCATAAGAAAGTTCACTAAAACATCTGAAGTAATATTCTTGCGTATTTATTTATTTATCTCTAGTGAGGGCCGTTTCACTTCTTCGGAGGTGCAGAACCCTCCTAATTCAGGCAGAGGGGCATTAATAGGCTTGGTTACCTCTTGTCTGTCATCTTTCTCTTGTATAACATTTGTTCTTTAGTCAAAGCTCACACCTGCTGCCTTTAAGGATGCTGATGCATTTGGGTTCTGTCCTTTGGGAGTAATATATCTGAGAGCTGTGGCTTCATTGCCCTTATGCTTTTATCTGATAGCTGTGAGAAGGTAAATGATGAACTTTTATATGTAGGAAGCTTTTAGTTTCTTCCCACACTAAAGTATCAGCTAATGTTAAAAGAGCTTTCAAAAATATATAAAGATACTGTCAATCTGCACTGAGTAGATTAAACAGTTTGAATGAATTATTTTTGTTTTGGAGTCTGCCTGGCAACCTGATGATGAATTTAGAAGGATGTCATGTTTTCTGTATGGCCATGATGAAAGAAGGATTTATTTATACATATAAGCAACAATCTAACTATTTAACCCAGCTAAAGTAAAGGTCTCCTCTGCAGCTACAACCTCTTGACTTCTATAGTTTATACATACAGTGTAAGTAATCACCCCCTCTTTAAGTTTAGTATATAGGAGATTAGCAGAAGAGCAATTAAATTGTCACTTCCCAATTTAAAGAGTTACAGAGGAAATGAAAAAAAAGCATAGAAATTACAGGTTGACCATCTTGCAAGGTGCTGCGGACGTCTTATGACTCTCTGGGGGCTCATAACTCCTGTCAGCTTCACTGGGAGTTGGGAATGTTCATCAGTTTTCTGAATTAATCACAAAATTTTTCATAACTACATTCAGACATTTTAATAAAGAAAAATTAGAATACCTTCATCAATATTGCAGTTCCTGGAGCTATAAAATTATGGTTTTGTTACTAGAATTTAAATTGGTGTTGTTGCTTTTATATTTAAATAAGAGTTTGTAATGTGTTTTGATATTGGAGCAAAACTGAGTGTATTATGGATCTGTTATAGCCTTGTGCAGTACTTTTCAATACAGAGCCACAACATGCTCTACAGTTGCTCAGAAGGAGCCTTCTGTGCTGTTAGGATGTACGACATGAATGCGTATTAAGATTTATCCGTGTTCTGTGTAATATTCCTAAGAAGTCCAGTAACTGGACAGAAGTTAATGAAAGGAATAGAATTCAAAGCACATTGCTATTACTTACTAATATATTTGCTCCTTTTTTCCCCATTAAAACAATGGTTCTTTAGGTTTGCAAATCAAAACAAAAGCTTACCTTAAATCCCCCAGAGGAAATTAAATTTAAGGCTGAAAGTACACTCTTCAGGCAGGTCATCTATGGCTAGGTGACACTTCAAATTAGGTGACTGTCGTATGTGACTCTGTTGATTTAAACAGCTCAGCTGCATCTATGGTTGTACAGTTGAAAGAATCACCAGTTGAGCTGCTGTTAACTCTTGTATTACCTTCCCATTGAATATGTGTAGGAAATCTTCATATTCTCTTCAATGAAATTTCTTCTGTGCAGCCACAGAGGAGAGAAATTATTAAACACTTACTGCTTTGTGGTCTCTTTTAATTGGTATTAATTGGTGGCGTGTTTTCTTCTGAAAACTTCCTTTTGGGTTGTGTGGCCTGTGTCAGTCCTCTGCCTTCTCTTGTATTTCTTGGTGCCTCTTTTACCCAGAACACCTCTGATGCACTTACTCAGGCAAGATGAGTTCTACAAAAGAAATTTCTTTGCTTTGCTCCATCTGTTTTCTTGGGGCAGCGTACAGTCAACATTTCTAGTCATTGCCATACATAGAATCATAGGATCATTACGTTTGGAAAGAACCTTAAGATCATATAGTTCCAACCCACCTGCCATGGTCAGGGACACTTCACACTAAACCATGTCACCTAAGGCTATGTCCAACCTGTCCTTGAACACCGCCAGTGATGGAGCATTCACAGCTTCCCTGGGCAACCCATTCCAGTGCCTCACCTCCCTTAGAGTAAAGAATTTCTTCCTCAGATCCAATCTAAACTTCCCCTGTTTAAGTTTGAACCCATTACCCCTTGTCCTCTCAC
>JASSUY010006195.1:9088-44629 GCA_032466535.1 Forpus xanthops | reverse complement strand
AGATACTGGAAGGCTGCTATGAGGTCTCCACGCAGCCTTCTCTTCTCCAGGCTGAACAGCCACAACTTTCTCATCCTGTCTTCATAAGGGAGGTGTTCCAATCCCCTGATCATCCTTGTACTTCTTGCAAGGTATGGATGTGGGCACAGGAGCCACTTGCCCGCTGGAGATGGAAGAAGAGCAGTACAATGTGTGAAAACCAGCCTTGTGGGAGGCTACCATTGTATTTCCAAGAATTTGGCTAAAAATCTCCCTTCCCTGACTGTCTAGTGCACAGAAAGCAAGACGACGCTCTAACTTCTGCAAGCTGGTGGTGCTCCCCTGCACGTCCCCACCCCCATGCTTTCCTTTGGCTGGATTTCCTGCTACAGCCATGGGCCATCTCAGCTTTCCCGGGATGCAGAGATAGCTGTGTGCTTTGCTCAGCAGCAGTGAAAACCTTCCCTCTGCAGCACCAAGCAGATCTTGTGCTGTTTCTTTTCCTGTCTTTAGATGTGCAGAAATCCACCCGGCTGCATCTGCTGCTTGATTTAACTGTGGTTTTGTATCAAGATCTTTTCAGTAGGTTGTGCCAATGAAGAAATCACATCCCCATCAAAACCGCTAATGCAAATACCTTTTGGTGCGCTCTATGCATGCTCTCAGGGCTCACTGCTATCAGCCCATCTCTCTGAAAGGATGCTTTTTATCCTGGGTGGCCACAAAAGGAAGTTCAACAAACGACTTCTTCTGATACTGATATAAATTATTGAGCAGTCCAGTTGCCCTGCCCTGTCACATAGTCAGTGCTAAGAAATGACTGACACCCTCCTTTGCACATAATTCAAATGAAAACAGAACTGCACCCCAGCTGCATGGCAAGGGGCTGGGACTGGCAAACAGGCTAGCTGCAGAGTTCACAGTTCCCACTATGAAAACTTGCATTTTAATGTCACTTTTGCATATGGTTTTGGGGTGTGTTTCTCTGGGCCCCAGCCCAGCACAGACCACCATGCATGCTGTGCCTGGGCTGTCTGACTGTTTTAAATACACTTGTCACTTGTTCTGGAAAGGCCACCAATTTCAGCCTGACACCAGCTGCCCAGGGGGGGGAAGTAATTGGCTTTATTAGGGAGATAAGATAGTAAGGGCTGTGGCAACACTTCCTTTATCCCCGCTATCCCACACCCTGATGTGCAGGTTTGCTCCGAGTATCATCAATAACCGAACTGGTCCCCGTAACAGTGGATGCACTGGGACATGCACTACCAAATAAAGGAGAAGCACAGCCCTCCCCTCTTGTATCGGCCTCATCTCAAAGAGTCATTTGTATTAAGGATGGCATGATTTATGATTTGGCCAGGATTAAAACGCATTTCCTTTCACAATGATTTTATGCAGGCTTTTCAAACCACTTCATGAATCCTAATAAATCATTAGGAAGTCTCTGGCAGATGGATACCTTTAAATCTCTGTTACACCCTTGGCACTTGACAAACCTGACACATCCAGAGGTGGTGGGGAGGACAGAGTGCCCACCTAAGACCTGGAGGCAGGTGACCTTCAAGCATTTTCCACTAAAGCTCCAAAACTGGAAACTCTTTCAAGTGTTTTATGTAAGAAATCAAGCCACAGCACCACAGAGTCAGGAAGAAGATGCAGGACAGTTCCCAGGTGTCCTTACTCTCCCCAAGCACCTAAACCACCTCTCCTTTCCCCACTACTCTGCATCATCATGCTGCACCCCTTCAATAGCTGAAGGATCCTGAAAAATGACAGCCAAAGCTTTTTCTTGTCTGCAGCAGCCACCTGAACCAACCTCCTGTTCAGATGGAAGCACTGGAGCATTTCTTAAAACAGCTCTTCCTCCTGCCATTAAATATTTAAGAGAGGAGCACTGGGGAAGGCATGTGCTTTAGCCAAGGCAGGATGCGCAGTGCTGGGAACCACAGAGAGCCAGATTTAAACAGTAATGAGATGGAAAGTGCTTGCAGAGCACGGTTCAGTTTTAGCTTCCCACTGCCTCCCCTTGCTGTGGTGCTCCCCGCAGCATCGCATCCTCATCCTGGCAGCTCCTGTACCAGCCCCAGCACACGAACAAGCACTGAGCACCTGACCTAGCACCGCCTTCCTGCAGACAGATCCCAGCAGGGGACATGTCTGGGTTGGGAAGGCAGACTGGGGAGCTACACGCTCTGCTCAGCCCCCTCGGGTTGTGGATGGAGTGGATGAAATCCTATTGACCTGGAAGCCAAGTGCTTCTCAGGGCTGATGGGAACACAGCGGTACCCAGACACTGGCCACAGTGGGACAGGAGCAGAGCACGCAGCAGCCCTGCCTCAGCTGCCAAGGGCTATCCCTACCAGCTGCTTTGTCTACCCATCATCACTTTCCCTGGTCTGCCTTATTTTGGGAGGGTGGCAGAAGGAGGGTGTTGGTGAATCTCTGTGCTTTGCAGTTGCTGTAGCAACTGTGGTGTCTCTGGTGGCAGGAGCACACGTTTCCTGCAGCCAGAAGGAGTGTGAGCCGCTTAATTGCAAGAACATCATTTTTTAACCCTGCTGGAAAAAAGCCCTCTCTGCCCCCACCCCTGTGCCCATGTGCCGAGATGGAGGGATGCTGCATCTTCCTGCTCCTGGGCAATCTTCTGCATGAGCCAAAGCCTCAGCACCTCCTCCAGGCCCTCCGCTCCTTGGCAAGGACAACTGCCTTTCCCTGATCCGGTCTCAAAGGCAGGGTGAGTTGCTGCAGCCATCCAGGCTCCTCCCTGGAACAGCTCAGACCTGCATTTCTGCACCAATTAGAGCATCTGATTTGGGGAGCAAGGATCAATCTTGATCAAAACATTCTCAGCAGCAGAGGATCAGCACAAGCTTTGCTAAGTTACTTCCCTGATTAATGATGTTTAAATAATAGAACCTTTTTCAGAGGCTGGATTCATTGTGTGTCCTTTTCTTGCAAGATTTTGACACCTAAATGCCATTACTCCCCCATTTCCATCATCTTTGTACATCGCAAGCCCTGACCCACTCTCCCTTCCTTTTCTCTTTAAGGAGCCTGAGAGACAGAGCTCTGTGAGCAGCCCCTTGAGATGTTCTGGTGCCTCTTCTCTGAGCCTCAGCAACTTGGCTGTCACACTGGTGCTTGACCTTGAGGCACATTGCTCCAGCTTGCCACCCTTGTGCCAGGACCATCCTTTAAACACGTGCCACTGCAGGCACCCACATACATTCGGAGTCCATCAGCCTGGTTTGGGCTTCACCTTGTACATGTGACTCATCTTTTTTCCTCCAGAAATGTGACTTTATATTCAGTTCAAATAAAGCATATCCTGCTGGCCTCTGCCCAACACACCCACTAGTTCACATCAGCCAGCAGATACCCTGAACAAAGCAAACAAAGCTTAGTAGTAACGCTTTGGTGTTGCTCACCACCCATGGCTCAAGGTTGCATCTGCTTTGGTTTGCTCTGCAGAATTAAGCCCCTGCCTTGCGCAAATGCTTTTCCAGAAGGCCATGAGCTCTGATCCAGCCTCTTCACCACCTGCCTTTAGGATGGCTATAGCTGCTGCCAGGGAGGGCAACAATTGCAAGCAGGTTCTTCATGGAGGGGGAGGCAAAAAGGGAGTGAGCTCTTCCCACCTTCCTGCCTTAAGAGTACACCTTCTAAGTGTTTCCTGATGGGAACCAGATCTTCCTTCCTCAGGTGGTCACCTTCACCACAAGAGATGAGCAATGCTTAGGCATTCATAGCTGATATATTTGGGGCTGCAGCTGGAACTCTGCGTTCCCTGGGAAGTGTTCCTGAAGAACAGGTTGGGCAGTTGGGGAATGTTTCATGGCTATTTTCAGCCTGAGACGTTTTCCCTTTTTTTCTTCAAAGTACAACAAAAAACCTGTCAACAAGTCACAAAAGAGTGATCTCAGTCTAAAATACGAGCCCTGGCACAGGAGGGCATTTGACTCAGAAGCCACTTCCCATCTTCAGAGACTGCAAGTATGTTCCACTTCGTCATCCCGAAGGTCTTTAAATGCTTATAAAAACAGAGTTTGTTTATGCTCACTCAGAACAGCCTATCTGTTACCTTGAAGGCTGGATTCAGAAAGTTTCTTCAGATATTTATTGGTTTCATTCCTACCAGTCTGAACAGAAGTTTTCCGCAGAGATTGTCGAAATACAAATGTCTCAATTCCAATTTCCTTCAGTCTTTAGCAAGATGTCACATTAATTGTATTTAAAAGCACTTTTATTAGTTACTGAGAAAGCAGGAGTCTGGCAGCTCTCCTTGACCATGAACTATTCGCTTTTGTGAAGCCTCCTTTAACAGCGGTTTGATCCAACACAGTGGTTTTCTCCATCAGCAAACTCAGCAGAGCCTGGAGCCAAAAGGACCAGCTCCAGGCAAGGGTTATTGCCTTCAGGTCTCAAGGGCTCCTACCGCTGCCTGGACAAAGCCTTTTTGCCCCTCTCAAGGCTTCTCACATCCCCTGTGTCAGATAACAAGGAGCAATGGAGGCACATGGTCAGCCCGAGGCCAGGGAGATCCATGAGAGCAGGCATACATATCGAATGAGGTAATTTCATCCACACCTGTGATGCTTTGAAGAGGACTCAGGGAACCATCTAACAGCTTCAGGGATTTCTGCTTTAGTCAGATTTTGCATAAAGCTATGTTTCAGCCAACAGCTCAGCCCGGTGATAACACAGGGAAAAGTGGTCACGAAAAAAGCCAGCAATTCCCACTTCTTCAAGGGTCAAGGAAATTATCTTCCCTCATCTGATCTCCATGGGATGCTCTGGGACTGGCACGGGCAGCCAGAAACACAAACTTTCCACCTGCTTCCTCACATGAGCCCTCCCAGCTTCCTTTAGTCAAGGCCAGAGCATGCAGAGCAGGATGCCCACTGCTCATGTCTCAGTGCATCAGCCAGCTGCAGGATGCACACAATTCCATGTGATACAAGCACCACGGTGGGATACAACTGGGTCATTAACATTTAGTGGTAAACCTCAGCTCTACTACATATCTGCTATTGACTGTCCCATTCTAAACAAGGAGACAGATGTTAAATGGTATTAAATGACACAAAATGGGGTTGGTGTTTCCCTCCTGGCACTTTTTTTCAGGGCCCCAATGCCATGCCAAACAGCCTCTGCTTGCATTTCAGCTCTGAAAACACTTTATGGAGTGCCAACACACACAAAATCCTTGTATGGGAGCAGCCAGTGCTCTGATAATTGAGCCGTTAATGCTGAAAGACTGAGCAAGTTTCCCTCATGGCTTGGCTGTGGAGAGCTTATGAGAAGAAAATGAATAAATTGGGACTTACTTGAAATAGCCAATGGATTGAAACCTGGAGATTTCTGGAAGCAGCTATGCAGGGAAGGAGCATGTGTGAAGGACCCCTCCTATGGTGCTGTAAATACATAAGCATTACTGTTGCAAGTTGCAAAGATTGGCAGGGCTGGCAGGATGGCACCCCTCTGTCTCCACAACCACCTCCATCAGTACACTCACACCATCATCTTCTAGCCAGGCAGATGCCTTATGTACACAGATGGCCAGGACAGGCACAAGTGAGGGCCCAAGATAGACGGGGAGCAAAGATGTTCCTGCAGAAGTAGTCTGTTGGACACTCAGGTACCTGTGGATACAGAAATGCAGAGAGATGAGCTTTGAGGTGGAGGAAAAGCTGTGCCACCCCAAAAGTGCAGCCCAACTCTTGTCACAACCCTCTTTGATCCACCACCAGTTTAACACAAACTCACCTAGGGAAAGTAGATTCTCTCTTGCTTGAGGATGGGTATCTGATACCCAAATCTTACAGCTACTGGACTCATAAACAGCTGAAGATATGTTGACTGGAAAAACGCCTTGTCAAACCTCCTGTGCTGTCAGAGCGCCCTGGAGGATCTGGAAGCCTCTCACCTACAAGAATGCAAAGGATCAAGCCTGTGAGGTAACAAACATAAAGAAGGGCTTTCATTTAGCAAAGTCCCTTCATCTTGTTCTTTAATTTTAGGACAGATGTGGCAACAAAGGGCTGAGCAAGGTCTAATCACAGCTCCTGCATGGGACATGGCTACTGCACAGAAAAGCAAGCGCCCGTGCAAACATGTGCTGGAAGGACCTCACTGCCCATAAACCAGTCCAATTTTGCTTTCAAGCGCTGACCTAACCATGGTTACTGGAGATCTGATACCCTCACGTGCTGGTTTTCCACCTGTATTATTCACTGGCCTCATCAGAGCCAGCCCTGACTTCTCCCAGCTGCATGGAGAAGAGAATGAGGCATTTCCATTATTTAGCCCTCGGACATGGGCACATCCACCCTGCAAACCAGCCCTGTCATATGCCCTTTGCATGGCTGGGGAGAGCCTCAATTACACAGTGGTGGCTGTGCATGGGCCACCAGTCCCACTGTTTACAGGAAGCACTGGTGCAGAGCATGGAATTAGAAAGACCGCAAGGAAGTGAGGGATTATTTACCGGAGATTAAAGGACATGGAAAAACCACAGGACAAATCAGTGGGGCCTCAGCAATGGCAGCTGCTATTTCAGTCTTCCAGCTGCTGGCATTCATATCGGCCATGCTGCCGGAGGAATTCAGTAGGATGGATGGTTGCTCCGCTTGTGGACTAGTAAAACACATCAAAGACAAGGCCTTAAACCCACTGGAAGGATGCAAAGGACGTCTGCTCCGCTCCTTCCCTTTCTCAGTCATTCCTATACGCCTTCCTGCTTCCTGGGTGCAATTCCAGGCGAAGCAGCCAGATTTATTGCCAGCAAAGCCACTGGGATGTTCCCATAGGTTACCCCAGATAAGTCAAGATAAAGCATCTCCTCAAACCTGGAAAGAAGTTGGGTGGGGGTTAAGGTCTGACATCTCAAGCTCTACAAGACAGCTGCAGTGCTAACGGGAGCTGCTGTTTCTTGGGATATGCATCTTGGAATATCCATTATTATCACCTGGGGAAAATACCAGGTGAAGGTTGATCCTGATCATCCAATCCAATCCATTCTAGCCCAATCCTTCTCAAGACCACTACTTCTCCAGGCTTTTGCCCTTAAGCACCCACAACCTCCTTTCCCCTTGGAAAGTTCAAACCTATCAGCATGGTCTCTGGTGGGAAGAGATACAAGCAGAGCCTATGGCCAAGCAGAGGCAGTTTACAAGTGACAAGACACGCTTGCTGTGCCTCAGTTGGAGTGCACATGGGCTCACCTAACTTTTGGTGAGCTCTGCTTTTCAGCTAAGGCCAGCCACCAGGATGTCAGTGGTTGCTCCCCAGCTCTGCCATGTGGGCTGTAACAGGTTGTATGCCAGTGTGTGACCACCTCTGCCTGCAGCTGCAGATACACAACAGCCGCTCCTGCAACTCTGCAGGAAGGCCACACACTCAAACACATTTTCCCAGAAAATCCCACAAGCTTTTCCAAGTGCTTGGGTGTACCTTCCCTAGCATTTTGCTCTTGGCAGGTAAAGCTGTTTGCAGTGCTGCCATCTTGGCCCCACAGCCACACTGGAGATTTTGCCCTCACCAGCCTCCAGCCACTTCAGCACCCAAACTCCTCCACCAAACCCCTTTCCCAGGGAGTCAGGCAACTCATTTGCTATCTTTCTTTCCAAAGACAAAGATTTTGGGTTCAAACTTAAACAGGGGAAGTTTAGATTGGATATGAGGAAGAAATTCTTTACTGCAAGGATGGTGAGGAACTGGAATGTGTTGCCCAGGGAAGTTGTGAATGCTCCATCGCTGGAGGTGTTCAAGGCCGGGTTGGACATAGCCTTGGGTGCCATGGTTTAGTGTGAGGTGTCCCTGCCAATGGCAGGGGGGCTGGAACTAGATGAGCTTAAGGTCCTTTCCAACCCCAGCTGTTCTATGATTTCAGTTTGTTGTTTCCTCCCTAGTCTCCACTGTATCTCAATGCCACGCAACATCAGGCAGCTGCCACAAGCCAAGTGAAAGCATCCCCCATCCATCCCCACAGCTGATGCAGACTGAACTCCCACCACCACCACAACAGCATCCCCAGCACCACCGTGGCCTTTTGCACTCAGCGCAGGGTGGTGATTCAGCCCTGACTCAATGGGAAGCTGGCTATGGACTGAAACCCCAACCCTGCTCCCTGCACAGTCTGTGGTTAACATGATTGTGCTGGAAATTACAGAGCCCCAGCACAGGCAGTGGGAGGGAGGCTCCTCTTGGTGTGGAGGAGCCCACAAAAGGCTCCCACTGACATTCCTGCCTTCTTTCATGCTCTGCATCCATGCTGCTGAGCAAACACAAACAGCACGTTGCCTTCATGTTTGACCCAGAGCAGTGCTCGGCTGCTGGTACCATACCACAGGCTCCATCTAGAAAGCACACAGTAGTTCAGTAGATTTTTTGCCTTTGTTTTTGTTTTGTCCTCCCTACAACAAACAGCACGGATGAATGAGCTTATTTTACAGCCTCAGAGGAATACCCAGCCATTGTTAGCTTGACACATGCAGCAAAAAGTGATGGCTAAGAAAATAAAAGCTTATTCTTTCCTGAATGGTTTGGCTGGAGAAGAATCCCCACCCCAAAAAGCCTTGCATGGGCCAGCAGCAGCACTTCCATCAGCTACGTGGCTGATCCACAACTCGATGACTTCCAGAGAAAGGCCTGACCTGCTGCACGTAATAACAGGGAAGTGAAGATCTGGGCTTGTGTGATTTCTGACGAGCCTGGAGCACACTGTGCTCCCAGCCCACCCTCCCTGTGCCACCTAGCACCATGTCCCCATCCTGGGCTCATGGCAGGCAGAGGGAAGGTAACACCATCCTTCTGCAGACACTAACATAGCAACTGCAGAGCACTTCCTTCTCTCAATTCTCTGCATCTAGAAAACCTTGTCACAAGGTCTAAAAGTCCTGAGTCACAGCTGAGGCTCAGGCACCTGCAATGAGTATCCCAGAGCTGATGGGACACGGAAGGTGATGACTTCTGCTTTGGAGAACCAACATTGCCAATAAATGGGTTCAATGACACTTTCTCCCCTTGAAAAGGAGGACTAAGGGCCAGGACATGCAAAGAAAGCAGCAATGCCACAGCTGCTCAACTAATTAACACAATTAATTTTAACCAGGCCCGCTTGGGTCATTTCACTGCAGCCCTTTCTGCTGGGAGAGCCGGGCACTGTCACCTGCTGCTGCCATCTTTGAAGCAGTAACCTGGCTCCAGAGCTGTATTTCTCCCCACTCACCATGTAACTTGCTTCTGCCACCAGTTCACATGATTTTCCCTATTGCTGCAGTGGTAAAATCAATGTCAGGAGCTCAGAGTCCACAAATGGAGATTCAGAGTTCGGAGTCTGCAGCCGCTTTGTGTGGTTCAGTGACACATGAAGGGAAAGAAAAACCAAATCCCATTAATAGAATAAATCCTCAAGAATTTCACCCAAACTCACTTCCCACCCAAACCAATGCGTTTTTAAAGATGGATTAAAAAAAGCAGGAATTCCAAGTGAATGTACTCCCTCCCTGCCACAGCTGCAATTCTGCTTTCAAATACATCTGATTTAGGAAACTGGCTTGGATTTATTTGTGGGGCTGCAAGATATTTTTCCTGCTTTATTCAGTGTCCAAAATGGCTGCAAAAGGAAGCTAAACCAGAAGCCTGGTGATGCAGTCCTGGTTGCTGAGCCATCGCTTCCCTCCATCCTCCTGCCCTGCGTACATGAGGGTTCCTGGGATCAGCAAAGGACAGGACAGAGGGGGCTGAGGCTGTGTCTGAGACAATTCTGATTGTCAATATGTGCATCAGTGGGGGTGCTAATTTAAAGAATAGAGAGTGAGGGTTTTTAGTCCATAAAATCAGGAGCCAGCTCCCTTGCTAATATCAGCAGAGAGCAAAACAGGGCCCAGGCAATTTTATCAGCTGTGGCTCCAACCCATGTTCTGCTGGAGAAGTGATGAACCACGGGGAGAATGAGATCTCATCTTTTATTAAAGGCAGCTACGTACCCATTCACAGCTGTGTAGTGCCTTTAGCAGCAAAACCAGTGACCAAGAACTTCAAGGGGTTAACGTTCAAACAAATTACAGTGAGGAACAAAAAGGGGATTTTGCTTTAACTTGAAAATGGAAAGAAAATCTAAGAAAAGAAAGAATTCTTTTTCTTTTTTTGGACCTTTTAAATAGCCAAAGCTTTTAAGGTGTGCTCCAGAGTCCAGCACGAGCCTCCTCCTTGGGGAGGCAGCGAGGGAGGAGAGGGCTGGTGCAGGAGGATGTATCCTGATGGGTATTTTATGGGCTCCCCTGCACTGAGTGGGGAGCTGCGGCTGCCTCATCATGTAGAGGCGCAGGCAGGGGACTGGCTTGGTGACAGCAAGTCTGCTCAATCACAGATCAAATGCTTGACAGAAACTGGATCCAACTGGTCCAGCCTTGCAGGTTTTGATTTAAACTGCAGTTATAAGGTGTGATTAGAGGCGGGGGATGCAGTGCCAAGAGCTCAGATGTGAAGCAAAAAACATACATTAAAACAAATCCTTCCCCTAAACCTATCCATATTTTTCCAATGTTAACTCTTTGCGTGCCACTGCCAAACACACAAGGAAATCCTGGGCCATCCAAGGACACCTTCAGTGCTGCTGCTTAAATCCAGGGGCTGTAAGAGTTCTGTCAGGAATGCAGAGGAATTTGGCCATTTGGCCATTGAAGCACTAACATTTATGGGCTTGGTATTAATCATAACCACAGCCGAATCTCATAGGGACCAACTGAGTCTTTTCTGCCACTGTGCCTGAGAGCAACGGAAGTGGATGCCCTCCCTGAAGCCCTCCTGCTGGCCAGCAGTGCATGAAGCAGGGGCTGTGTTTTGGCTGCCTTCTTTTTGGGTTACTCTTATACAGAAGAGGAGGAGGCAGTGCTTCCCTGGAAATGGTTAAATGAGGTCTCTTTTTTTCCTGTCTCCAACCAGTTGCCTAAAACTCAATAGTTAATTTGGCAAAGAGAGACCTTTGGAGATGTTAACGTAGTTCAACCCCTCAGCCCATATGGATAAAATCACACTTCAATAAATTGCTGGTTCTTTATCTTCATGTGGCATCATCACAAAGTTAATTTCAAGCTTTCCAGTAAGTTGTAATATATCTTTTAACCTAAAAGCTCTTTTGCATGACACTGAAATAGGTCCCAGTCTATATACATCTGCTGCCAATACAAATGTATGGTTCAGCAGCAGTAAAGAGGATATAAAAGACTCCCACATTACAAATGTAGGAGGCAGAGGATATTTTAGCATGGCAGTGGTTACGCTTTTGGCAGCTTTGCTATAATAAACTTTGTTTTCAGAGCCCTAAAATACTCCCTGTGCAGTGAAGAGTGACATATTTGCTTTCAGCAGAGCTGTCTCAGGGGCCAAGGCTGGTGAAGGGAGCTCGGGAACATGGGGGAACACAAAGAAGACGGAGTTAATATCACCCTATGTTTCAACAGGGAATTTCCTCTCAAAATGCAAATATTTGCAAATGCCATCAGGTCCTGGTAGGACTATTTCCATAAATGCAAATGGGCACTCAGAAGTACCTGTGCACAGTGTGACAGCCCCCTGGGCTGCTTCAGGAGCTGGGGCAAGGGAGGGAAGCTGAGTAGGCAGGCCAAGGGCCGAAAACACAAGGGAAGAGGGATATGAGACAGCAACCTTGTGTAGGAAAAGTCACTGCAGACCTCCATGATCTCACCATCTGATGGAGGCCTCAAGTCACCTGCCAGGATGCTACTGCTGGGTGCCTGTTGGACTAAGATGTTATTGCCTCGAAGTAGATGAACCCCATCTACAGCTGGCAGGTGGATGTTGGCTTCCATGTGTCTCCCAAGTCACTCTGGACTCTAATAAACCACTCAGGCACTGAGGTAACTATGGAGAAAAATAATGTGAATGACTCGCAGCTTAGAGCTCGCTGAGATGGCAAGAGTGGCTCTGAAACTTTGATCCAGGGCATTTTCTCAGCAGAAAAGGACAGCTTGTCTCATACAGGACGGCATCCCAATTTGGGAGCTGCTGCCTGGTTCTGCCTGCTCTCTGCCTCCCCATGAAGCAAGGTAGGGTTGCCCTCCAGGTCCCCAGATGCCATCACTGTGATGCTGATGGCAGTATGCTCTGCAAACAGCCACCATTTCCTTTTGCTCTGGGAACTCAGTCTGACAGGGGATGACATAAGGACGATTGCCTTGAAACTTTAGGATGTATTTCCAGACCTTTAAATCTCAGCTAAACCAGAGGCAGAGCAGAGAGGAGCTGGAGATAGGTGGCTTTCTATGGTCTCCTGGCCCCTGCACCACCAAATAGCATTTCCCAGGGTCCAAACCTGCAGTAGGAAAGGGGTAAACTCTTTCTGCCCATTCATATCAGTTTGAATTATCGATTTCTTGCAGAAGAGGATATCCAAGAGTCCAGATGGGCCAGGTTTGAATAGCAAAGAAAGCATGAAGCCATGCTTTGCACAAGAAAATGCTGGGAAATGGGCAAATGCTGACCTAGTTCAGGGTATGGGCCTAGTATCAAACCCAAGAGGAGGTCTAGTAAGTGGGTCCAGCAGGACTTGTCTGGGTCATGTGCAGTCCAGACACGTACAGATTTCTGTGGGTACAGAAGGCCAAGCTTAATAATGGTGAAATAACTTTTAAAAATGCCATTTTGCAATGGTTTATGTGCACCTACAACCCCAGAAATTCAACCCTGATAGTTACAGTTTCTAAGCCAGCAAGAAAAAACACTTCTTCATCATCCAGCCTCTTTAGAAAAGCTCATTGCTACTTGTGTTGAACTTGGATGAAGTCTTGGCATGGAGGATTTTGAGAGCATGTGATGGCATTATGGTTTCATGCTAATCTGTCCTCATTGTGTGCTATTAAAAATAAATAAGAATCATGGCTTCTTAATCCACGGGTTAGTAACTGTGGGAAAAACACATCTATCACAGCTTTGGCAATGCTTAGAAATGTCACACTTTTGTATTTATTAATTATCAAGTGAATGCATAAACATATTGTTACTAACCTGAATATCTGGATTGCAAAACCCATGCAGATCCTCTTGCAGGTCTAAACCCTTATGCCTTCAGAAGAAACCCTGCACCAAGCAAGGCCACAGTTGCAGGGCTGTGCAAGGAATGACCTGACCCCTTTTGTCCATGGACAACTCGCGGGGGTTTGGCAGTGCCTCACCAGTGTATGTTATCACTTGTGACAGGTTGGTTTGGGATTCCTGGGAAGTAAAACAGAAAGAAAGAAGTTATTTTGATAGTAGATCAAGTATCAAAGGAATAAAAATAACCAGGTACTTTTGCAACCTGCAGGCTGAGCCCTCTACTGTGAAGCCAGGTGTATAATCCTGCCTGGGGTGAAACTCCCCACACCCGGTTCAAAGAGGCAGCACGACAGCACTGAGGCTCTGATCTCTGCAGATGTGCAAGGCCCAGGAGAAGTGTTGATTTCAAACTTCAGAGAAGCATTTTCACCTTATGCCCCTGCTGCAAGACAAAGCAGTTCCTAAGGGAAAAGCCCACACAGACTGAGGAAAAGAGACTTTCCTCCTCTCATCACTGCAGCACACGACAAGGAACCAAACGACCTCTTAGATGTGTACAATGAACCAAACAGCAAGAAGCTTCCACCAGGATGGCAAGTCCTCCTGCAGGACACTCCTTCCTCTACACACACACAGCAACAGGGTCCCAGACCCTCAGAGGGAGGACGCGTTGGTCAACATTTTGTCAACCAGTGAAGAAAGATGCACTGGTCCTAGAACTAAACGGAACTCTGGTCCCTGCTCCCCTGAACAAACTCCCCTTTGAATACTTCTCACACCAAGAGGACACCTGGGTTCAGCCTCCACTGATCCTTCTGTCCCAGCACACTCAAGGCATCAGCCACCCACTCTTAATTGACTTGATGGGTAACTCAGCACAAATCACCTCAAGTTACCTTGGCCACAGAGCACAGTGGATCCTTCCACAATGAAACAGCACGACAGGAATTATCCCAATCCATAATTGCTCTGAGCAGACAATAAACCAGCTCACGCTGGTGGAAGGAGCCACTCAGAGGTAATAACCCAGTGAGTAACAATAATGGCAGCAGATACTTGATAAAAAGCAGGGAACAAAAGAGAAAGCTTTCTCCATTATACAAAGAATGGATGTTTTCTCTTTGCTGCCTTTGGTTCCGAAATGCATTTAGCTATTTGGAGAGTGCTGGAGTGCTCACCCGCACGCACAGCAGAAGCGCATTTTGGGCTGAGGGAGGAAGGGATCATTTTCCACATGGGCAGGAAAATGAGTTCTCTCCTTTTAATCTTTCTTGGATTTCTACCCTGTCACTACTCAGGCATTTTATTTTCTTCAAGAGAAGAATCTGCACATTGATGGGGAAAAAAAACCTCCAAAACCTGCTCCGGGGTGGTTAATAAAGAGCACTGAAATACAGTGTTTTTGTTCCCCCATCTATACTCAATGAGTATCTGGGCAATGGGAGGGATAAGCCATGCTCATCTCAAGAAAATCCCTAAAACAACCAAGTGCTTGTGTGTGCCTGGTGCATGTGCCTCCTGCTTCTGCTCCTGCACATGGCTCGCGGCCCCTCGCTGCTCAAGCTGCTCATGCCAGGGATCTGGCCCCTAGCCTTGTAACTGCGTGTCCACAGCTCTGCTCCCTGATCCAAGCCTGGAGCTCACACAGGGACTGCAGCCCACCTGCCCCCGCTGCACCTCTGAGAGCTGGACACCAGGCTAGGGAAAAAGGAAACCAGCCCATGCTGCTCCACCACAGAAGGCACCAGCATGGCAGGGGCGGGCGGGTGGTGACAAAGCCCTGGGGACATTCATACCTGTGGCTCAGTCTCAGCAGCAAGTGCCTGGCACCAGCACTCCAGCGATGCCTATTTCAAGCTTGGCTCCCTCCTGCTTCCCCAGTGAAGCCATCAGCCACCTCCTTCCCCAGGAGGGCTGCTGCAGGCACAGGCACTGGCACTGTGATGGGCTCCCATGAAGAGGACAGAGGCTGGACAAGACTGAAATCACCACAGAGGTATCATCAAGATGTGAAAGATGGAACAGCAAACCCTGGGGGGATCTGAGTGGGGTTTAAGGATCCACATGTCAGCTGGACATAACACAACCTTGCCCCAGCCACACCAAGCCTTGCCCTGCAGAATAAATAAGCATGAAGACAGCCATCTGCAGTGAAGAGCGTATCAGAGGAAGGCTCTGCAGGACTGCAGAGGCTCAGCACTGTTCATTAAAGTGCCAGGGAAATGTGAATGAAGCAGATGAATGGATGAAGAAATGAATGAAAGAGGAAAGAGGAAGTGAATGAATATTGCATTGACTTGATGCCTTTCATCCTGGGATGGCAGAGCTGAGCAGCACAGCTGATGGGCACGAAGTGTGTCGTACTCCCCAGAGAAACCCCCGGTCAAAACAAATCAGCTTATTTCCTGTTGACATTGCCCTTCAGGGAGAAGCACACAGGGAGATGTAGCATATGGATTCATATTGCTTGAAGCACGAGGCTGCCCCTAAACAAAATCCCCCCAACTGCTCCTTAATCAATGTGACAGATCATTACTTTTTGAGTTGCTCTTGTTCTTGCTATTCCAGACACTGCATGATTTCCATGGCAACGACATTCCAGCTGTCCCAGGCCTTTTCCTAACTTCTGTCATCTGCTGTCAAGTCACACCAGTTCATAACTGGGTGAGATGAGCAGCAGGGCCACAAAGGTGCCTTTTGGCACACCCCTTTCCTTCCCTATGCAGCCCAATCCTGTGAGCCCCTGGGTAGCCACACGTGGCACAGGGGCTTACAGGAGGCTGTGGAGAGCACATAGAAATGAAACATCATTTTCTGGAGGCTTTATCGTGCTGTTCTGGAGCACAACCAACTGAACCCACCAGCCAGCCTGGCAGTGACTGGGATTCGGGGTGGTTTAAATGGGGATGAGAGGAGTGAGCAGCAAGATGCTGCTGCCCCCTTGGTAACACAGGGTGGGGTTGAGACTGAACCTGGATGCTCTGGGGAGGAAAGGGAATCCAGCTTTACTTCTGGTTTGGAGGAGAAAGCGTGTTCTCTTCTTTTCCTCCTTCTGAGGAAGCAACTATCCTAGGATGTGATTCTACTCTTCAACTGCTGCAGTTTGGCAAGCAACTTGATGTGACCACAACAAACAGCACACACTGCACAGAGGAGCATCTGGCCCCACTTGAATGCAGTGCCACTGATCACTCCTCAGTGCCAGTTTAATCCCAACTGACTGCATAGACTTGGGGTGATTCTCCCTGCAACACCATCCAGCTGCTCCTCTAGCAGCTGGCTGTGGGAGCCATTTTACAAGTGTTCAGTAGGGCATTTGAGGGGAGACACAAACCTCAGGGACCATCCATAGGCTTTAAATAGGTTTTTGACCTGACCTCAGGAGCACAAAGCTTGCCATGCATGGGGGTTTGGGTCCACAGACACTACCTGCTGCATGAACCGGTGCCGCAAGCCTTGCTCACACAGTAACTGCCTCTGCTGCCTGCAGGAGCTGGAAGCAAATGATTTGTTTCTTCCTCTTCCACTGCACACTCCAGCAAGCAGCGTCCCCTCTGAAAGGCCATGGAGGACTTAGGGTGACTGAGTGCCACTGCAGGAGCTGGAGCCCAACCAGCAGAGCATCTCCCATCCTGCCACTGGGGAGGGTCTGCGGCACAGCACATGGGGATGCCTGGGCATCATGCTTCACCTGAGGCAGCAGTTAAAGCACCTTTGTCCATCTTTTTTCAATCACATCACCCTTTAGATTCAAACACAGGTTTCTCCCCAATGCAACCAGAGGTTTGCAGCCCTGCCTCTGCAACAGCCTGCGTTGCTCATAAGCTGCACTGAATTTCACGGTAACCCTGCAGAGTTGTTGCCCTGTAACAAACACATTTGCTGCACTAGATTAAGCACACTGCTTATCCAAATATTAACACACATCAAATGTAGGGCACTGGGCCTGCTTCCCTGTGCTCCCACAGGGAGTTTGGCCACTGGGTTTGGCAGTTGCATGACTGGACCCAAAGAAAGGGACCCATTTGCACACTGGATCAGCATCTTTGGGGGAGTATGGCTGCTCAAAAACTCTGTGCTGGAGTTTTACAGTTGCTTGAGTAAGGTCAACTTACTTTGCTGCTCTTCACACAGGGACAAAAGAGATGTTCTATCCTGCCATAACCTGAGTTACATTGCTTTTCCTGACTGTTAATTGGCCTGGGCTTGTGGGCCAGAGGCTCTCTGTTGAATGCTCAGCTGGTTCCTTGGCCCTGTGCTGTGAAGGAGCTGGCTGGGTTTGGAGGTAGTATCCTGCTCAGGCCACAGTGACTTCATGACGAACTGCTCCATGGAGGACCGCAGCAGCCAAGACAGTCAGAGCCATGGTGCTCATGGGTCTGAGAAGAGACAAAGCTCTAGGAAGGGAAGGGAGCATATTTCTGTAATGCTCTCAGCCACCCTGCAGGAACCGCTCACTTTGATGCAGAGCTTAGCATTGAACTCAAATATGTTCAGACAATTTCATCAAAACCAGGGGTTAAAATAAATAATGTGGTAAAATCTGCACTGAACAAGCGATCAATGTCTGCTTTCTAATTAAAATAAGGGAGAAAGCTGTGAACCCTGGGGCTTATAGGGCGTATAGGGGCACACACCCTATATGGAGCTGGAGTACAGGCCAGATGAGGAGTTAACCCCTTTACCAGCCCTGCAAAGGGATTGGTGACCTTGGTGCCATCCAGCTCGGGGAGCTTTCTAGAGGAGGGCAGCTGCACGAGGTGCTTGGTGATGCTCTGGGGCTGCACAGGCAGGACCAGACCAGAGCTGCTCCTTTTCAGCTTAATACCCTCTGAGGGGCTCAACGAGAGCCAGCCCAGGCTGAGCAGAACTGGAGCACTGCTCCCTCCACTCACATGGACACAGTCTGGCAGAGAGAAAGGAGGGAAAGAAACCCAGAAGACGAAATGAGACTTACCTCCGTGTTTTCGCCTGCCACCTCCAGCACTCCCCTTCAGCCTAATCATTCTCTTCCTCTTCAATCAAGGCCAATTTGCAAGAGGAGCAGCTCCCACTGCCTGAGTGCAAAAGCCTTTAATTACTGTCATCTGGGAGGCTGTGCCTGGCTCCCCTCCTGTGCCTCTGCAGAGTTTTCGGAAGACAGTGCTCCAGGACTTGACGCCCCCAACATGCCACTTGTCAGGCTTTATTTTAAACAAGCACTTACTGCCTATTAGGAGGCTGGGAAGAAGGTTCCTGACAGTCCATCTGTGCTCCTGCATCCACAGAGCAATTGCATCCGAGTAGTGAGCTGCCTCCACGGGGTACCAGCCTGGCAGCAGTTTCCAGCATGTGATGGCTCACTGTGTACAGACCCCAAGAACTGCATCACTGTCTCTTCTCTGTTTATCCTGTTTCCTGACTGAGATCACATCACGCATTAAACTGGGGATGGAGGTGAGAGTATAAATAAGGGAAAAGGCAAGTTTGGGAAGATCAGGCTGTTTAAAAACATGCCCCCAAAGCATCCTCTCCCACAAAAGCCCCCAAGCCTGCATCCCCAGGAGCACACTTTCAACTGGAATGAATGCTCCTTATGTACCGCATGGGTTTTGGTATCAGTCAGGGGATTGTATTTTATTCTGCAGAGGAAAACAGAAACCCAGAACCTGCATAAACAGACTTGGCAGATCCAGCAAGCAGGGATGGGAAACCATCTTGCTGCTGCTGCCTGCCCTACCACACTGCAGGCAGGATGGCCAGCTAGGGTTCATCAGTATGAACTGACACAAAGGACTCTGCCAACCCTGTGACCTTGCAGCTTATACACTGACATACACTGGAAAGAATGCCAGAATGTTTCCAGGTGTATGGAGCAGCACCCATGGGATGCACAGTACGGAATATATCCACCAGAGCCTTCCTTCTAAGACATCATCTTTGGAGCATCACCTGCGCAAGAGAAAAGCTCAAGAGGATTTCTGGGGAGCCTCTGCCAGTGGGTGGCACTGCAAAACCAGCAGTATGGAAGCAGCAGCAGAACAAGGACCTACGGTGGAACAGCAGCACAGCCACTGCATGCAGACACGTGCCCTGCATCTCTGGCTGAGACAGCCGGGGGCCATCAGATAAGAGCAATATGGGGATGCTGCAGCCCGGCTGGTGGCAGGAAGGAAGCTGCTGAGGTGTGAGAGGGACAAGTGCAGAAGGAGAGGAGGAGGCAGCAGCAAGGTGTTCAAGGTGCTGCAGTGGGGCAGGCCTTCTGCAAGCACTTTGAGGTTAGCCCAGCAAATGCGAGTGTGAATCCATCCATGAACCTGTGGGACATGGCTCATGTACACATGGGTAATCTTCTCATTGGCTTTCCCTGCTATCCTACTGTAATGTTTCCTCTGCAGCGAAAAATCATGCAATGTCACCCCAAAATACAAAGTGTCACCTCTGGGAACTAGAGAGGCTCCTGCCCCACACCCTGCAACTCCCATGGAGAACATGAGAGTGGGAGGTGTAAGAGCTTTTTGGCCATCCTGCCTGCAGGCACAAGACCCCTGGAAGCATCACAGCAACCAAACACGTGCACCAGCCAGCATGGCTTAAGGGACTGGGAGCCTGCAAGTAAAGTGTGCTGCACGGCTCTTGCATCACCTCATAGCCAAGTGGGAATTTAGGATCCTGGGGCAGCTGGGTAAACCTTGTGAGTGGTAAAGCAGGCTCTAATCTGGGGGATGGCCTGGTCTAAGGGTCCATATTCAGGTACAGAGTCCTGCCCTAGTTCCAAACTGGCCATGCTCAGGTGCCACACAGTCCTCCTTGCACAGATTTCACCTCCCATTGCATCACATCTACATTTGATGTCATATCTCCAGCATTTCACTGTTGCCTTGACCAGTTAATTCCCAGAAGATCTCCAATCCCCATCCTGTTAAAAATGCTCTGACCTATCCAAGGCAGTATATGCTCAGTTCTTCCTTTCACTAACAGAAAACAAAGGAGCATCTTCTTCTCCTCCAGTTGCAGCTGGGAACAACAGAGCATTAGAGGAATAGGCTTGTGTAGCCCTGGTCTGACTCCAGGCTTCATGCTGGGGATGGGACCCCTTCAATGAGGAAGCCAGAGGGATGGGGAGAGGGAGCTGTGAAAGAATAAAACACCTCCCCTGGGCTGTGCAAAGGGAATTTGGCTCTGAAGAGCTGTAATGTTGGCCTGGCAGGTGGCAACACCATCTGACAGCCTCTGCCACCACAGGAAGAGCCATCATTTCCCTATGCAGCATCCACACAGCCATCTCTGCTAAAGGGTATTTTCTCTGGCAGGAGCAGAGGCTTCATCCAGCAGATTGCGGACTAGCAGGAAACTCGGGAGTGCAACCTCAAAAGGAATTTGCTCCTGTTTAAAGATGTGGCACAAGGGCTTCCTCTAGCATCCTCCTGCGGCGAACATGCTGACTGGCATGGCAGGGGTGGCTGCAAAATCCCATCTCCTGTCTGCCCACCTTCATGCTTACAGAAATGCCTTGGTACAGCCCACTCCAGACTGGGGAAGAGCTTCGATCCAGCCCTTCTGCTGCAGACAGATCTGATGTGCTCCTAGCGCTGAGCACTCTGTAATTACAGTACATCCCACTTAATCGGGATGTGCTTAATTGGGAAATCCACTTACCAGGATGTCACCTAGGGAACCGATTTAAGCTTGATAACACTTAAGAGCAATGCCTGCTGCTTTATAGGGAAGGTAATTCTCCTACAGGGAGATGCCTTCAGGTGGCTGAATCATGCTCCTTCCACCAGCATCCAGTGTGCCTGACTGCCTGCTCTTGCAACAGATTTCAGCCTTCCCTTTAAGTAGGTTACAGCCAGGAAATGCACCAACTGCTAGCACCAGATCATGGCTGTCCTCTGCACCAGCTGAACAGGCTGCCGCTGCCATACAGACCAGTCTGTGGCTGCCCCCCTTAGCTAGACCCACACAACTGGCATGTCAGAGCCCCTTCCCCATTGTAGATGGATTTCCTCCATGGCTGGGACCTTTCTGACAAGGACAACATGCTTAGGCTTGGCAAAGCAGCAGAAGAGGGGCCAAGGTGATCCAGCACTTACTGTCTTCTTCCTCTCAACAACCAAACACACTGAATGCCCAAGTGAAGAGAGGAAAAGGACATGGGAACATCCCTTAAAGACTTAATGTTGAGTCAAGCACCCAGAGAGCCCACACTTTTAGCCTGGTTTTCTACAGGAACAGGGTTCATGTGACCACACTGAGTATTCATGCATGCACATATGCATGTCTTATAGATACCACTGATAACTGCTGAACCTTCTGATTAAAGCAGGCGGAAAAGCAGCTTTTCCAATGATAACAAATTCCCACATGTTTTATAATAATAAGAGCCAGACAGAGGAGAGAAACCATGAATACCCAATCCCCACTAGCTGTCAGGGACCTGGGACAGCATTTTTGCAACCCAGCCCCTCCTATGAACCACATTTAGAGGGATGCCAACTGCTTCAGGACCATTACTCCTCCAACCTTTGGGCACTGCCTCGTTTAGCTGTACTTTTCAATCAGTCTACTGTTTGTCCCCTACTGCACACAAGCATGCTGCTCCTCTCCTAAAGGCGAGCCCTTGGAGGGAGCCTGCCTTTGCTACAGAAACATCTGTACTACATGGCAACAACACAACTTTTCAAGATGCTGTGCTGGTGGTTTTGTTCTCACCAATCATGAGGAGCTGGGGGAAGTCAAACCGAACTCTTTGGATGCGTAACAGTGATTGCCTTTCAGACACTTCAAAATGCAATAGCTTGGCATCAAATAAGGGTTTTTTATGGCTGCACATGTTCTGCGCTTCTCTGAACAAGCCAACTTCCAGATTAGCTACACTGGCTTTTTAAAGTGCTATAAAATATGCAAAGGCACTTGTAATGTATAGTGATTTCTGTAAAAACGGGAGGGAAGAGCTGAACTGTGTCCTGATTTATCCTTTTGCTTTTCCTAACCCATGCTGGCAGAAGGGGTAAATACAATCTTCTACTCTCTTTTTTTGCTTATCGGTTTTCCAGTCCACAGATAGATGGGAGACAAACTGCCAGGTACTGCAGAACCCACGGGCAGGTATCACAGAACTTGTGCCCTTCAGCCACTCTGGTAATTCTGAACAGAAAATCCTCCTAATTCCTCAATATCATGATCAATGCCAAACACAGCAAACACTTTCCCAAGGTGCAACACAACATGAGCAGCAAAGCTCAATCATCAGCAGGGCAGCACCTCCTGCAGAGGTGCTGGACCTGAAGCTGGATGGAGGGTTCAAAAGAGCAGATCACCACAATGAACCGTGTCAGGCCTTTGCTTTCCTGCTGGCATGGTCCTCCTCTTGCTGCTGCTCCTCTTTTCCTTCACACTGCTATAACATAGTCAGAAACCCACAAGGCTGTGTCACAGGACTGCTCCCCATCACTTGCTTGTGTTGGCTTAAATATATGTGCTGCACCATTACCAAGCATCAGGTCCTCAACACATACGTGTCAGGAGCTGGCCTTACTTTTCACTAAAGCCAAGCCATGCAGAGGCTTGGCAAAGGAAAACACCCCAGTGACCAAGGCTCCCATTTTCTGAGATCGGGTGGGAGGAATAAAGTATTACTTTAAGCTCAGTTTTAGCTTGAGGAGAACAGCTTAAGTTATTGGAGCCAGGTTCCTCCCCACAGCTGCTACAGAGCCAAGCTGTCAACTCACCATCCTGGGGCTGCTTCACCAGTGCCAAGGCAGTGCTGCCACCAGTGAGGGCTCCATGGCACCACCATGGCTGCTGTGCACTGCTCAGCGTTTCTGGGAAACCATGCCACAGCCACTACAGCCCAACACAAAGGCAACCATCACAGCCCTTATCTGGCATCTGTCTCACTGCATTCAGGTTCAGATGAGTGCCTCTGGGACACAGAGTGAGGATTTATGAGCTGGGAGGTTTTAAGTGCGTGCCTTAATGCCATGCATGTTCAAACCTATCCATCCTTACAGAGCAACTGCAGCTCTCTGCTGCCGGTATGAACAGGTAAACCCAACCAGACTGCCTCCTGCATCCATTTTTAGACATATGAAAGGCTGTGCAACAAGCTGGAGAGTCAGCAGACCTCAGATCTTTAAACTAACCACGAATGTCTTTATGTAAAAGTAACATTTACCTTTAGCAGCGTTTATGGGACATGGATTTTGTGTGCTTTGTTAGTGACAACAGCACTCTTTGCAAGTAGCAAAATGCATTGCTGCATCCTGAAAGCTCTTTAGCACAACCAAGGTCAAAATGTAGACTTTCAGTGCATTTGTTGTGAGATAAGAAGTGCTAAATCTAGTGCTGGCAAGTGTGAGCTGTCTGCACTGGGAAACTTCATGCCACCATCAGAATTTTGGAGGCTTATTTGAGAAGACCTGCGTCACCTGGCTGTCATCACATCAGTAAGAGAAACAGGATGGAAGTGGAGGAAACGGGGAAATGGGAGAATTCCTCAACCATCACAAGCTGAATAGGAGTGCTCCATTTACAAACAGATCTGCTCAAGCCATCCAGGATGAGAGCAACTTGTCTCAAAACCACAGCAAAAGCACAGCAGCTCCAGCCTTGCCCAGCACCCTCCAGCCTGCACTGGCTTTGGGCCCCCCTATGAGGACTGATCAACTCATGCAGCACAGCTTGTGCAGGGACACACAAGGGTGACAGTTCAGGCAGTCAAAATCACACCAGCCTCTGCCTCTACCTCTACCAGCTGCAGACACACAGTGAAAACAAGTACCACACACAGGCACATATAATCTACAACCCATTTTACAAGACACACTATAAAAAACACACAGCAAAGGAGAGATCAAGACTTAAGTGTTAAGGGCTCTTCCATTTATAAGCTACATGGTTCCCTGTCCATCCTCAGGGTGCCAGAAGCCTCTCCTGACTTTTGTTTCTGGGGTGACACTGAGCCAGTGCACAGCAAAGGAAAAGCCAGATGAGCAGCTCTGGCCTTCCTGATGAAGTCCTGGGATCTGTCCTTTTGAAGAGACTGGGAATATGAATCTGTGCTTCCTAGTTAATTGCAGAGAGCTGGACTGTCAAAACTTTGCAACATTTGCCATTTGCAAATATTTGGAGACCTCAGTCCAAACTGGACTCATGCACTGAGGGTAAACATGGGCAGGGAGGCAGCTTTAGGCGCTCCAGCATCTCACGGCTAATTAAAGCTGTGAGGAATTTGTCTCAGCAAGTTACGAGCCATTTATTTCCCCGGTGTGACTAAACCACAGTGCGGTATCTAATTTACCGGGAGGGGTGATGCGCTGCCAGCTAACCATGTTCCTGCACTTGAGGTGGGCTAATTGAATATAGTTTGATGCTTTGGGGCTTGCCAGCTTACCTGCGCTTTCCCAACCTCAACTGGCTGTGCAAACAGCAAGACAACACAATGAGAATTTCCATTGCAAAGGAGTATTCAAAAATTCCTGACAAAATCCAAGGGCCTGACCAGAATGATGAGTTCTTGTGGCTTTCTGCATGGCTGTTTTTCCACTGATGCAAACTGGCTTCTTCTCCCACAAACAATGATGAAACATGCTCTTACCACTCGCAGTACCCTGAGGCTCCCAACCTATCCTTAACCACGGTAGGAAAGTTGTGTCGTTGCCTTGTCTTGTACCAGTGATGCAAACATGAAGATTCATTTCTCCATAAATAGCTCATTACCAATGATTCTTTCCTTTGTCTCTGGCTCCAGCTGAAGAGATGGAGGTCACTCCGGCAGAAACTGCACATCTAAAGGCAAAAAGAGATTTCTCAGAGGGTATAACTGAGTTACAACAGATGCTGGATTTTGCAAACTGCCCTCTGTACCCCACTGCTCTCCTTGGGGAAGGGAGGAGGAACTCAGCAGTCTCACTTTCCATTTCATTTCCCCACTGTTTCCCTGGGCTGAAAATGCTTTATTTCCTTACTTTTCCAGCCCAACTTGACTCACAAGCCAGGCTCATCCCAGTTGTCAGCTCACCTATTTTGCAGCTATACCAATTTTTGGCTCATTTGCCAAAGAATTGGCATGGCTCAAGGGGCTCCTCTCTGGGCAAGGGTAAGAAACCTTTCAGGGGTTTTGGGGAGTCCCCAAATGCTGGCAAGCCTCCAAAAGTCCCTTTCCAAGCACCCAGGAATCCCTACCTGCCCCATTGCCCTGGGCAGCAGCCACAGGGGGAGGTGACCTCGCTGGCTGGACTGATGCTGTCCCTGCGATACATCCGCAGCCAGATTAAAGCCGGGCAGACAGCAGCTCTGCAGCACAGAGGCTCCCAGAGAACAGGCTGAAACTGTTCATCTGGAGACAAAGATTATTTAGAGGGAAATCCTGTCTGCTTCCCAAAATGAGGTAGGTTTTTACCGACACACGTCCCAGCCAAATGCACTTGCGGTACCAAATGCATTAGGAAAAGAAAAGGACTTGCTATGTCAGAACAGAGCTGTGGTTTTCAAAGCTAACAGGGAGGAAGTGCACTGTAAATACCTGGAGGAAGCGTAGGCATAGCATATTAATAGACACTTGCTGTGAGATTTCAGGCTGTATGACAAGGCTTTCACTGTCCTCCTGTTGTCCTCGGATGCCCTGCTCCCATACGGAGAGCACTACTCTCTGTAACCATGCAGCACACCCATCAGACCTGCCAACTTACAGATGGGGCACAGAAGATGGGTTAATGTAGCTTATACTAATGCTTTAACCATCCCAGCATCTGTCATCAGCTGGTGGAGAAAAGCTCAATAAAGGGGAGAAGTTCCTATAAAGGATCCAGCCAGGGATTTTGTTGGGGACAGATCAGGGCCTCATACAGGCAAGCAAGGGTGCCAGATAGGGTCATAACCCAAATACAGGAACTGCAAGGGTTTAACATTGTCTGAACTGCAAGTAGGAGTTAACTTTGTTATCCTTACATCCCTTCTCAACCACACATTTACCAAAAGGCAGTATAAAGTACTTGCCCTCTGTTTTCTCTCCTGTGCTGCTGAACAGTGCTGCTGTCGAGATAGTTCCAGAGTTTTCCTTCAGAAGCCACCCCCTGATATTTAAGGCTATTGTGAACTGGACTAGATTTGTGCATCCCTAAATAGCAAAGTCTTGCCCGGCATAGCATGCCTGTATCCTTTGATTTCTTTCTCCATGGAAGCCAGAACAGAAAATTAACACCCTACTTAAGCAAAGAAACAGTAACCAGTCCATTCGCTGCCACACTAGAGGCATCTCAACACAAGTTGTGCTCCTCTTTTCAGATACAGACTTTTCTATCAACTGGAGTAACAGACAAATAGGCTGAAGAGAAGGTGGTGGCTATTTGCCTGGGGAGGTAGGGAAAACAGTCCTCAAACAGCCCTTCTCCCCCAGGTGATGCTGGTGAGCTGGTCCATGTGCAGTAAGGGAGCTCTCAGGAGCTATTTCAACGTTTCTCTTCCCAGCCTGTGGATTGCTGAGGGCTCAAAGATGCACAGCCTCATGCTATCAAACAGCTACTTCTATTGACATTTTTATTTTTAGGAAACATTACCAGAATATTCACCATTGCTGCTTAGAGGTAATGGAAAAAGAAGTGAGCTCCAAATTCTGAGTGATGGGGACCTCAAGGCCAGCAGCCAAACTGGGCCAGGATCTGGCCTGGCTTCCCTACTGTGTTTACAGCCTGTGCCCTGAGCAGGCACGTGAATGAATGGTGACAGTGTCCTCGGCAGCAGCAGGCTCATGCTCTCCCCTCCAGCTGGCCACACAGACCCCTGCCTGAGGGGTTTGAAAGCCTCCATGTGCTGAAGACAGGCTGCGATCAGCAGCAGCCAACCTGAACAGAACTGTGCTCCAAGAGACCACTGAAAACCCAACGGTCTTTGCCCTGGGTGCTGACCTGAAGGGAAAGGCAGTGATGGACAACCTTTCCTCCTCAGTTAACAGAGGTGGCAGACAGGAGGAAAGCTGCTTTTCTTCCTCAAAACTGGTTCTGTGGCTTCATGCTGAATATCCCCCTGCTTCATTCAGCATTAAACGTCTTGAAGGGTCTGTCTGATTCCTTGGAGCTGGATTCTCTTTTGCAAGGTCAGCTCTGGCTCCATCCCTAAAAAAGGGGGGTTAAATTAAAGGTGAAGTTTGTGATCTCAGCACTCTTTTTACTGCTTCTGAGTGCTTGCGAATAAGCCCAGGAGCAGGCAATACCTGGATCAGTGCTTTGGTTCTTTGCCACTGCTGGATGTCAGGCAGGCTGCAGACAATATCCTGAAAAAGAGAGAACAGGAATTACCCCCAACTGAATAAACCCATTGCAAATCTGGATGTTGGTGGTGAAGTGCTGGGGTGATGTGCATCAGCCCTTTAGGAGCCCCGTGCCTTTCAGCCCCAGTATGGGGCTGGGCTGACACCATCACACCCTGACATGCTGGTATTGCTGAAAGGATTGATACAGTCCTCACTTGATTTCAGTGCAATGGCTGTGGTAACCCATGGGACCTAGAACCAATCACCCTGAGAAAGCCACAGATCTCAACCCAGCAGCCACTTAGCAGAAGCATTTAACGTACCTGGCAGTAAACGAAACCCTCTTGAGCAGCAGCAGCAGGGTCACAGAAGTGCAGCTAACTTCTTCCTGCCTCCTGTCCACTCCAAGCTGAAGGGGACGTATTGGAAGTAGTGCTGGCAATGTCACCCATTGGGTGGTGACTGACATGCTGTCCCACTGGTTTTGCCCTCACCTCAGGACCCTACCTGCTACACCTGGCACAGGTTGCCCACCACCCCAGGGAGCCACCATTCAGGAGGAATCACCAGTGACAGC
Organism: Forpus xanthops; assembly: GCA_032466535.1. Lineage (NCBI taxonomy): Eukaryota > Metazoa > Chordata > Aves > Psittaciformes > Psittacidae > Forpus > Forpus xanthops. The sequence continues at coordinate 16,778 of JASSUY010006195.1, read as the reverse complement.
AGGCTAGAGAGGGAAAGCATTTCAGAAGCTTTGGCAATTGTAAGTAACTCCAGTTTTGCCCCTTGTGGCAATCAACTGAGTGTTTCTGCAGTACCTGTCAGAAAACCAAATGTGCCACCAAAGCAAAAATATGATGATAAAGATATAGCAATCATATCTTAGGTCCAAGTCATCATGTTCCCTCACTGACTTTCATGTTGATGGTACCACAAACCTAGATACTGTACTACTCCACAAGCCCACAGCTGTACATACATGGGCACCCATGCTAACCAATAATGCGTTCTTTTCCCAGGACTTTGCTGATACTGAAACACTCCTCTCTCTACAAAACCATTTTCTGAAGCAGTGGCTTCAGCCTGTGCGAGGCTGTTGGACAGCCTTGTCCTCCCTGCAGCCCACACCAGCACTCGCAGGATGCTGATGCCAGGGCAGAGGCCACAATCTCCCTGCTGTGCAAAGCACGGTGCGCTGGGTACAACATGGAGCACTCGACGTGCTTAACAGTACTCCTGCACTGCTCACCCGCTAAGAGCCTTAACTTCTTACTGCATTATGCTGGGGTTTAGGCAAAGCAGGGTTCCCAGCACGGCGCTGGAGAGATTTCCTTTCCCATGAAAAGAGACTTACGCCTTCACATTTGTTCCTTGTCCCCAAATCCCCTTTTTTCCAGGTAGAGGAGAAAGGAATTAAAGGGATTATAATTAAGGAGGTGTTGTTCCAAGCAAGGGGGAGGGGACAGGAAGGTTAATGCAGGATGTGGCTGCATTGCCTAAAGAAGAGATGCTTTAATGGGAAAAACCTCGTGAGACGAGAGCTTTTAGGGCTCTTCTCCCCTGTGTAGCAGGTGGGTATTTGCAGACACATACTTGTGAATCTATTTTGGCTGGAGGTGAACACTGAGCTTTAGTAGGTGCATCTCTTACTACGCAGTGATGCTCAGCAGCAGTAAGTGGCTACAGGAGGGGGGGCTATTTGTACTACTTGTGTTGGGAAGCCCCACTGCATCAAGGCATCAGGAAGGAGCTGCAGACAGGACCACAGAGCTCACATATATAATAAAATGTAAGTTACTGCCAATATATAACAGAATCGTTCCCAGGCCTCCAGCACCATTTACTCCAGAGCCCCAAAGCACTGTACAAACAGTAATTAAAACTTCCCAGACCCTAGCTTTGCCAATGGTGATGAATTCATTTTCCAGTGTGGGAAAATAAGCCTTGCATGATTAAGAGAGACAATGTAATTTCAACAGCAGAAGTTACTGGTGAAACATAAGCTGTAGTGTGAACCCCTGTACTTCACTTCCAAGAGGAGGCTCTTCAAGACAAGAACGAGCAGTTGGTCTCCTCTCCATCATATGCACTACACCTATATATCCCTGTATGGACAACCAGACTAATCAGATAGATACATCTATTCAGTCCCAGTGGCTACAATCCAGCTTGTTTTGCAGACTTAAGTCTGCAGGGAAGTGAGGAGTGCTGGAAGGAGACACCTGTGACATGCCCCTTGTCCAGTTGCTCCTCTTGGACTGTCTCTCCACCTTTATCTAGCACCATCTAGTTCAGAACTCTTTGTACCACAATGCTGATCACTTGGCTGATTTCATTCCCTAGAAACGTGTTACCAGAAACATCCTCCAGGAAGGAAAGGGCCACTGGAACATACGAAAGCTTAGCTTAGTTCAAAGCTTACCTGTGCACCAGAAACACTGACCCTCTGTTTTCTGGTTTTACTTAATGCAGTAGTGAGAGTCCAACTTCAAGACATCCTGTCCCTCTCCTGGTTCCTGCCTGCTCCATGCTCTCCAGGAACCCCTGGAGAAAAACAATGCAGTGTCAGGTATGGACACAGCCCTTAGCTTCAGCAGAACACATGCTGCTTCAACACGTGCCGCTCCAGGTGCCAGTGGACCAGCAGTAAAAAGCCCCTAGTGGGTTGCACTTGACTGGGTTTTGCTGGAGCCCTTGGCCAACATCTCTCCCTTCCCATGGTTAATGTGCTAGTTGCCAGTGTTAACATGGGCAGCGCCTGGTCCCCTCCCCTCTATCCCACTGCTGCCTTGCTGGGTAGCCAGCCAGATTCCCGCCTACCTCTTATCATCTTGGCAAATGCTTAAGGGCCTTTTGGGAGGAAAAAGCAATTTTAAACACAAAATTACGTTTCTGCCTCGAGGAAACAGGGTATCCCCCTGCTCTGCTGCCACTGCTTTCAAATCACTGAGCCCAGAACCCCAGCCTACAGCACGACTCCCCTGGGACAGACATCAGGCTGTCTAGATACCCCAGAGAGGCTGCAGGGCTTGGCAAGGGGTCCGGCCACAGAGGGTCCAGACAACCAGAAAGTTCAGCCTCCCACCACTGCTGGGCTGGTTCCACACACACCAGCACCCCCTGCGTCCACTTGCTCCAAGGAGTGCTCCTGCAGTCTCCCAGCAGCTGGGGAAATGCTTACAGAGCCAGCTTCACTGCACAAAGGGCTATCAAGTTGTTTGTAATGGGTTTTCCATACCTGTCATTATTTCCAGCTTTGCTGGGAGATGGGCTGGCTCAAAGGGTTTTGCTGAAGCCTGTGGTTTTGCAGTTTAGCTCTGGAGAGGGCTGAGGACTCGCTCTGTTTCTCTCATTGAACCTACAGGTTGATCCCCAAGGAGAATGGGGATCTGGTTTGGACTTGCTGTGCCTCATGCTTGAAAGGGTCAGTCTCCTGCAAAGGGAAAGAGAGACCTGGAAATCTGCTGCTTTCATTACATGTTGTGGCTAACTTAGTTGCTGGAAATCAATGCGACCATGAAGAAAGCAGCCTGAGGGACTCATACTCAGAGCGCCTAATTCCAATCAAAGATCTAGGAAGAGCTGGGAGACAAGCAGCAGCATGGCAAGAATGTTCCCTGTGGACAATGTGATCTCAGATTAATTTCTCCACAACAGAGGGGGTTTCTCACTTGCCCAGCACACTCTAGGGAGGGCAGGCAGGTGTTGCAGAGTGGGGCTACCCTGCTCCAGCACCTTTCTAGGACTAAAGATGTGTGATTTTCACTCAAAGCCAAGTGATGTCAAACTACAAATATCAAAATTCTTCAGGCCAAAACCATGTTCTTTCTCTATTCCTGCTCTGTATGAAAGGTGATTTTCTAGCTCGAGATTCACTATCGGACCAATTACTGCAAGACAGCCATCTGGGATGCTTCCAGCAAGACCCTGCTGCCTGGCACAGTTCCACCATTGAACTCAGCTCATTTATAGCAGTGGAGCTGATGAGCAGAAACTGGGCTGAGCTGAGGCTGGCAGGGCGCAAGGTTCCTGCTTTGATGGCACCCTGTTTCTGACTTGCAAAGGCACCAGAACTATGATAAAGCCATGGGTAAACAGGACTGTTCTTCCAATAAAGCTGGTTTCACGATAAATGGTTTCCCAGATGGCAGCAGGAAATGGAGGAGAGCCCACCCTCACTCAAAACCACATGGCCGAGGGCCACTTCTGCCAGGAGAGAAGGTAGTGTGGGGCTGAACAAGAACATTTGTCTGAATTAATGGGCCACAGAGGTATGTGAAAGGAAAGTTTCTGTTGGGGAAAAGGGGGCCTGTCTCTGCACTCACCACCCATCTGTGGCGGCTCTTTCCTCCTCTTGGCACACAGTTCTTATCCCTCAGCTGACATCCCATGGCAGAAAACAGTAATCACATCCTCCTCCTAAGACCAGACAACAGGAGAACAGGCTTGGCAGGGGACAAGGGACCTCCTGGCAAAGCAGACCTCTTAGTCTGAGGACCCTCCAGTGCAAATGCCGGTGGTTCAGATCAACTATTGGCTGAGCTGGGACAAAGTGGGCATGGGGGGTTTAGCACATGCTGGCTAGAAAATAGCCGTGAGAACGGAATAAACCAATTAATTGCTGACCCACTGACAGCCAACACCTCTCCCCCATCTCCCCACACACAATAAAACCTGTCTCTACGGCTCAAGCAGACTTAGGGTGGTTACAAAGAGCCCAGAAGAGGAAAAAAACCCTTTCTCACTCCAGCTAATAATATTTCCAGATAATCTGTCGGAGGCAGCACCCTCTGTGAACCGGGAAAGCCTTTAAGAGCCGTTAACACCTTTATTCAGACTTCCTCAACCTCCCCCAGACAAGCTGTGATTAATTATCCAATCCACCCAGATCCTCCTGGGAAACAGCGCTCTGTCTGGGCCTTCATCCGAGGATTTGCAGGGTCCCTCTGTGACAGCAGCTCCTGCTCTCACCACTGGTTCCAGATAAGCAGGAAAGAGCCGACAGGGAATAAGCTGCTTCCATCCACGCGTTTACATCGGCAGGGGTGGTGTATGGTGGAAGGGAGGTGAATGCAGGATCTAGGCAATGTTCATGGCTTTTTCTTTCAGCGGTGTCCACAGGCAGCCTCGGCCGCACTGTCCCTGGAAGCCCATCTCTGAGGCACTGCCACTGGAAGTACAGCCCATTTGGTTCCCTCCTGGATTTTCACAGCCCTCCTTCCAGCTTCACCGCACTCCAACTTAGCTTGTTCTGAAGACACTTATTTTCCTTCCACTTCCAAGTCCTACCCAAAAGCATAAGGGATGGAAAAAGCAGGAAGGAAAGGGGAATTACTGCCTCTTGGGTTGCTGCAGTAGCTGGGATGCTGGCATGCTGGGCCAATGAGGTGCTGCTGGTGTACACTATTCAATCCCATGGAGCTCATAAATCTCATCCTGTAAATGCACTGTCCCACACCTATGGTTTTCTCCATCAAACCCCACCAATGTACTGGCTGAGTACATCTCCAAGAGCCTGCAGTCAGCCACAAGTACCTGCAGAGCCTGCCTCCAGTGAGGGTTGTGATAATGGATGCAGGCATTACTCCTTCTGTATGTTACTCCTGCAGCCTCCTCCTGGCGATGTGTGTTGTGAATCCAGCAATGCCCAGCCCAGCTATTTCAGCAGAGAGGGCATTTTCATATGGGTCTAGCCGCTATTTGGGTAGGAGACATGAGGAAAAACCAGGTGCTGCAGGAAGTACTTTGGATGATTTAGTAGGTGGCATCCTCCCTCCAAGTCAGCAGCACACTGAAACTCCTGGGCAGGTGTTGCTGTTTTAATGACACTCCAAGCTTACTGCTTGTGGTCACCCACGGTCCCACTTCTGGTGAGTGCAGAGGTGCTAGCTCCAGGGCCCTGAGCAGACTCCAGTCTTCAGCAATTACTCTCTGCTGAGCCAAGAGCAGCAGGAATTTCTGCTGGACACATTACTCTTCACTCTCTTTTCTTGCTATGACTACTGAGCAGTTTTCCCAGATGTCAGAAAAGAGCATTTACAGAGGTATATCAAATACAAATGCTTCCCATTGCCTTCAAAGAACTCTTCTTGTTCTGTTCTATGTTCCCTCTCCACCAACCACAGTGTCTACTTCACAACTTGCTTGTGTAATTTCTCCACTCAGGGGTTGGCTTTGCTCTTCTCCAACTTGCCCCAGGTTGTGCAGGTCACGACCACCCCTAGCTCTGGCTGAATAAGTGCATCATACAAGAGCCCATGTGCCCTGTTCTCTATCACCACCCAGGAAGGTACCAACTGCACCTTTTTAACTTGACAGGAGATCCCAGAAAAGAAATCAATTATGAGACTGACATAATGAAATATGACATTGTGACTTGGGACAGACTAAAGCCATTGAAAGCATTTTAAGTAACTTACCATCCTGAAAGATGCTCAGGTCCTTTCACAGTGGCATTAAGTTATATGTAACCAGAGGCGATGCTTGAGCTGACAGCAAAGTGGGACTACTGCTCCATAGGAAACCCTGGCATTTCAAAATGGATTTGAAAAAACCAACGTCTCCCTCCCCCCTTCTTTGAGCTGTTATTTGCAAACATTAATCTGTTGTTTTGTTGGTATCTCCTATGAGAAAATGAGATCCAAAATCAAACCAAACCACAAAATGCTGAAACAAACTGCCAGCCCCAGAGAGATGTGCACAGGCAACACCTGCAGCCAAATCACTGCCTTCTCTGAAACTGCTTCTATTTTGGCATACCCACGTTTATTCAGGGCAGGCTGATCCAGCGGAGACTTCTGAACCTATAGCAAGCAGCAGTGGAGGCTGAAGAGAGACACTGTGGGAGGCAGTGTTTGAAATGTCACCACTCAAGGGCCGCAGGGAAGATGTTCAAGAGCAAGAACTGAGCTTTGGCTGTCTGAGAGTCACCATCAGTGCCTGGGCAGAGCATGGGGTTACCCAGAACCTGCTGCTTGGTCACAGATGCCAGTGGAAGGCTGAACGTCACCTGGGCAATTACTTCAAATTTATCTCAGCAATTAGCTGTAATTGCGTTCACATGGCAGGTGTATTTGTACCAGTTAAGTTAAGCTTAGCCTAAGAGGCTGTTGAGGATGTTGTGCTGTTGGTGCATGCTTCAGCTGTGTGCAGTGCTGGGGTGTCAGCAGGAAGGGGCTGTCATTGCCAGGCAAGAGATATCTTCATCATTTTCATTAATCAAATCTTCCCTATGGAGGCAGCTCTTCATAAAGGAAAGCTTTTCTTTGGGGTTGATGGACAGGAGTGAATGAACAATGCACAAATGTCATGAGTTTGCTAGCTCTGACCCTACACAACTCACACGCAGGTACACTGGAGAGCTAGATTATAGTTATGGGGCCCCAGTAACATCTTCTTTGTAGCAGAATCCTTCCAGCTTCCTTGGAGACCATGTGGGCTTCTGGGCATCTATAGATACCTGTCCAACAATAGGCTCATGCAACATGCAGCTTCAGTTCCTTCTGTTGCTCTTGAAATCACTGCAGAAATCCCAAACTCTTCTGAGATGTGACATCACCTGTGGGACAACACTTGTGCCAGCTCCCTCCAGTCCAGGAGATCCCGCTACTTCCAAGGATGCTCTTGCTAAGCAGAGTGAGGAAACACCTATGAAATAACACTCTGTGGTTTCACTTTTAAAGGTCAGTTCCCTGTCATGCAACATGCTCAGAACCCACCAAAGGTGATTAAACAGTCAGGATTTATTAGACCACACATCATATAATCCTCTCTGTACCTGGCAACATGATTAGTTGTGATTCATAAATTCCAGCCATGTTATGATGGACATGGTACACTGAAAAATCTCTTCCACAGCTTTTGCAACAGAAAACCGTGAGGGACAGACCTCGGCAGCAAGTGAGATCCTCCTTAGGCTGACACCCACACCTGGGGCAGCAGTGAGAAGGAGGGGTCCTGCCTCCTTAATTCTGGACACAATAGGGTTCCCCACACCCTGCTCCACCAAGCTACTGCTCATGATGGGAAGTTGCTGGGGATAGAGCAGTGACACTTGCGGGGCAAGGGGAGGCAGCCTAGAAGGGGCCACACATGAAGATGTTATTAGCTGGTGAAGGAGGGAGAAAGGGCATAGGAGAACAGAATCATGGAACCATAGAATAGTTAGGGTTGGAAAGGACTTTAAGATCATCCAGCTCCAACTCCCCTGCCATGGGCAGGGACACCTCCCACTAAACCATGGCACCCAAGGCTATGTCCAACCCGGCCTTGAATACCGCCAGCGATGGAGCATTCCCAACTTCCCTGGGCAACCCATTGCAGTGCCTCACCACCCTCACAGTAAAGAATTTCTTCCTCATATCCAATCTAAACTTCCCTTGTTTAAGTTTGAACCCATTACCCCTTGTCCTCTC
>JASSUY010006193.1:0-18824 GCA_032466535.1 Forpus xanthops | reverse complement strand
TCCCTGCCCATAGCAGGGGGTTTGGAACTAGATGATCTTAAGGTCCTTTCCAACCCTAACTATTCTATGATTCTATGCCATGTAGTCTTCAATAATTTCTCTGGTATAGAGAGAGTGAGCAAGTGAGGGTTTTAAATAGTACATTTGCAAGCCTCCTGGAGGGGACAACTGATGCGCAAGGTGCTCTCCTACACCTTTTGCTGAAATTCTGGGTGCCCCTTCCCTTGTCCTGATTTCTCTTTTGATCCTGTATGCAGGTGTTTGGGGCAGAAGAAACCATTACGCACTGATATGGATCTCCTGCATTGCTTGACACCCTGTCAATGCAATTGGGAAGGACTGAGATAAATGTGAAAATAAGGCGAGTAGAGACTAGGAATGCAGAGGAAGGGTGCTGAACTGAAACTGAATGTGGGGAAAGGGAATGAAAGGTGATTTCCTTCATTGTTTCTTTATTTATGTCATCTTTGTTTCTCAATGCATGAATCAGTAAGGAAAAGATGTTAGCTGGCAGTACATTAGCTGGAATTACCTATGTTAAGACTATTTCGGCTACAATAACAGGTCAGACTATCAAGGTTTGCCAAAGGGGGCGATGTGCTTTATGCATCCCATCACACAAAAGGACAGTCCTTGTTCTGTATTTTATGTGGGGGACTGCCCCTTTGCAGTTTTTCGGCTTTCTGGTTCATAAGAACAAGGCTCATGAGCATTAGCCTGTAATATAGGGGTTACTTGTTTGACTTTGTTGAATCTTTTAATTTTCACTGATAGTGCTGTGCCAGCTTGATTAAATGTTTCCTATAAGGAGCTCATTGCTGAAAGAGTCTATAGTTAGAAAAGGCTACGCTTTGCTTCTAGCATAGCTACACAAGGTCCTCCATTGTGTTAACCAGAGAAGAGGGCATGGAGACACCTGACACACCACAAAATGAAAAGGATACCCTGAAGGGGTGTGCGGCTGCAGTATTTTCAACAGTGTTAAGGTAAGTCCAAAGCTCCTTTTCAACACAGAAACATGGTAAGGAGGATTCCCTCTGCTCATTTCCAGCTACACATTAACTCCTACTGAAGCAGCTACTCACAATCCTGCATCTCCAGGTTTGCCTTTCAGCTTGTAGAATTTAGCGAGGCTGGATGTGACTTCAATCTCATTGGTGCTAATCGATAATTGTCAGGAAGGAATTTTGAATTATGAAGTGCTGTTTGGATCTCTAGAAAAAGTTCATTGCACTTGATTTCAGAATAAAACCTTCCCAAATAACTGTTAAAAATCACACAGAGGTGTTCAAAACACTTTTTGGCTTACATTTTTTTATAAATACTTTAGTAGTTGAACTGCGTAAGGTGGATTTTAAATTACTTAACTTCCCAGTATTGTTTGTGAGTTTCTGTTGTGTCAGGGAACACAACTTAGATCAAATGGCAAGACTTCTCTATTCTTTCCTTTCTAAAGGCAATATCTCAATGCTCATTCTTCTGCAAAGAAATAATATTCTCCTGTGGCTGGGAGATGATTTGGTAAAGCACATTAGCAGAATTCATCCTCACCAGCTGTGCTGGGGCTTAACAAGTAATTTGCAGAATAGCTCTTCAGTATTTTTGGTACTCAGCTCATGGTCTGGAAGGACCTCTTTAAAATAATATGCAGGTTGTCACTTGCCTCTTGCATCATAAAGTTGTGTGGTTTGATTCTTCTTTGTGGTCAAAACCCTTGGGAATCAAATGTCCTGCTCTCACTCTAGACACGTCCCTCTAGCACGGTATCTATTACAAGGTGGACAATTAACTGAAAAAGACTAATATTATTACCCAAAAGGCTTTGACAATAATATAAGCTGTATTACAAATATTATTTCTTAGTTTCTTAGAAATGATTTTGTGACAATATACTGTGTCAAGTAAAACCTCCTGAATGTCACATTTTATTTGAGCTCACTATGTAAATGGGAGAATCAGATGAAACTTTGTTTACATTCTAGTTTTTGAGTTTAGCACAGCCTCTCTTACTCTGTCCCTCCAAGCGCTGCAGCCTTCTGAATGCGTGAAAGCTCAGTCTGTGAAACTAGACATGTCGCTGGGCCTCAGTCCCACTGCTTCACTCAGCCATCAACACTTGCCATAAAATTCCCAGACAAGTGAGATACCCACATTACTGTGTAAGTAGTTACATTCATGAGAAGTTCAGAATTTATGTGTGCTGTGGGAAGGGGGTTTATTGTTGGTATATGTTAGGTACAAAAAAATTCTGCGATCTTGCAAATGAAATGTATTTAAGGAATCAGTTTTATTGTTATGGAGAGAAACCCTATCCTCATTATCAGTCTGCAAATCACTGTATAAAAGTACCCTGGCAAAACTGGCTGAATGAACTTACCCAATTAATCCCAGAATATTTTATTCCTTCGTTGTACTCTGCTATTGCATCTGACAGTTTTGCTGCTCCTCTGATCTAATTAAGTATTTTTGGCAAGCATCACAGTGTTATAAATTTTGAAAAAGGGAGCCAAACCCAGCTCACAGCATTTGCTTCAAATCAAGAGGAGAGCTGAACTTTCATTTACTTCTTGAACTGACAGATGAGTTTTCATGAGAAATGTTGACTTCTGTTTAGCTTGTATGTAAATATATATTTATGTATGTATTTATACACATTTATGTATTTACTCTTCCATATTTCTGTTATAAATGCTTGTTTTTTCCTAAAAGTTTATATATTCCAGTTTTATTAATTGGGAAAACACTTCATGATGAAAATAAAAGCAACTGGCAGATCTGGCTTTCAAATTCTTGTGTGTCAGAACACAATACTTCAGTCTTCCATTTGGCAAATGGGGGATTTATGACTAGGCTGTGTGAAACCAACCAGTTCTTCTGGATCAGAGGATGACAGGCATGAGAAGTGCAGTGTTCATCTCTTCTCTGAGAAAATCTGGTAGAAATGAAAGTTTTAACCTGTTCTGGCTACTTTTCCACTCTCATCTGGTGTTAGCAAGTTCAGTGGTATAACAGACCTAGAGGTTTTCTATGATATGAGTTTCTGTTCTGCTCTATGCTTTCTAGAAAAAAGTTTTAAACCTGCTTGCTAGATTGTGTACTGAATGTTGGCAGATTCTCTGGCTGCTCCTTCTATAGTGTCATTTCTTCTTTGACTGCTATAGTTCATACAGGAGCCGTTGGAAGAGACTGAGATATTGCTTAAAATGGCTTTTGAGGTGAGATGTATCCCCACCCACTCCCAGCACCAGGCTGATGGCGGAAGAAGTTTCATGTCTCTGCTCAGGTACTTAGGTCTGACTCAGTGTTGTGTGCAGCATCTCGGTCCCATGCAACATCTCCACATGCTGGAGCCCACTCTAAGACGGCAGTGCTCAGCTGGCACGAGGAGGATGAGTCCTAGAAACCCCTGGCTTTATGTCTTATAGCTCTATGGGACTTAGAGCAAGTGAGCCAGAAGAATCCACATTGCTGTGACAGAGATATGTTGCTGGGTTTTAACATGTGCACTGGCCCCAGCTGCAATCTGAGACTAGCTGGTATCCAGCAGGCCTTTGATGGCTGACTGAGGCTTGGCAGAAAACCAGGCTCCTTATTTTCCTTTTATTCTAAAATTCATTTGAGGGAGAAACCATTATTTTGTGTGATACAGTACCAACACATTGTTAAGGTTTATCAAACACTGATATTATTCTCTATAAGTATTTACCTGTCACCACGCTCTGGAAATATGTTAGTAAGCTACTCAGTGAAGCTGTTAGCAATGGCTATTGTATAATAATGATTAGAAGTGTATTTAGGTTTTAGTTCATAGAAACTTGAGTTACTGTGCGTTCTCATGTCTGGCTGTAAAAATCAACAGCCATAAAAGATTTAGCTACAGATTACAGCTATGCAAAAAGCATCCCCCCTGTTGTTTTCCTGGATCCCAGTCCCTAAGACACCACAGAGGCAAGGCAGATTTGCTGTTGATGTGTAGAAAAACAGCTGGCATCTGAGCCATAGAGACAGGCAGTCCCTAGCATTAGCCCAGAGCCTCCACAAGTACTTTATAGACATCTTTCACTGAGTGAAAACCTCTGATCTTTGTAGTCAGTATATTTAATAAGCTACCACTACTCTGTGAAAATGCATCCATTATTCTGACACAAAGAGGATATTTCCGTAAGAGACTCAGTGTCTGTTTCAGTGGACAACATGTATTTATCAATCCCTTTAAAACAGTGAAGAAGGTGTTGAAAAGTCACATCTCCTTTCACAAAGGGAAAGCTACAAAGAAGAGAACGTAAGTTATTGTTGAGTAATTGCCACAGAGCTCTGTTACTGATGGCATTAGTGAGAACAGATTGTGTCAACGTACAATAATGTACAATAATTTTTATGTCATCAGCAGTGTAGAGGAGACCTTCCCTGAATATTCAGTGCTACCAGCTTCTAATTAGTAGTGACTCAGAGAAAAGGTCCACAAGTTGCCATCAAGAAAGATAAATGCTTGTAACTGACATATTCAAAAGCACTTAGTATTTATTTAACACTAGTCTCTTACGAGGGTTATTGGATTTTTATCAATTATATCAGTCAAAGAAGGTTAGGGCAATAGCAAAAGTTGAAAGAACACAACTGCGAGATAGTTTTCTGAAAGACATTATTTCTAAACAAGAAATGAAGGTGACTTCCAGCACCACTGCACAAGCTTTTCTAACCAGTGTATTCTCTTAGAGGACATTTGTTTTTTTAAAAAATCTACTAGATCATAAAGAGCCACTTAGTTTTTAATACCTGCATTTTCTTAAATGTCTTCATTTATCTGTATTCTGAACAAGTAAACAAAAAAACTTTAGGGCTAAGATGTTTTCATTGTTGGTGTAAAAGTACATCTAAAGTTTACTGTTCCTTGGAATATCTGTATCTGCAATTAGTATTTGAGGAGCTCCAACTTAGTGCTTAGGATGTTACTTATGATATTTTTTATATCTTTGAAAAGATAACCAGATATCAAATTTGAGGTGAAAACCAGAAAGTACAGACTAAGTTATCGCAATCTTTTCTTCTTCTGCTTTCGTCTGAAGTTTGCTAGACCAGCTAGTGAACTTTTCTGCATTTTATAAATAGTTGCTAACTTAAAAACTGCAGATTCTCTGTTACAACACCTTCACTTATGGTTAGAAGTAAGAGTTAAAATTCATCTTTATGAAGTGATTGTTTGAAATGGGGAGGAGGAAGAGGTTTCAATATCCAAATGGGATATTGAAAGACTGCAGTCTGCAGCAGCAGTTTCATTACAATTGTAAAGGCTAGAGGTAGATTAGCAGAATTCCTTAGACTTTGCTTGTCTGTATGAAGCAAGACTTAGCTCAAGGACAGCAATATATTTTGAGTAATGACATACTTTGTTCTCTTCATCAGTCAGAACAATTGTGTCAGACAGAAGAGCTCTGTATTTGTTAAAAGCAAAATACAGTATTGAGACCATATGGGAGGAGTGGCTGATTTGCCAGAGGGTTGCACTTCCATCCAGAAGGACCTCGACAGGTGAAATGCTGCACCTGGGGAGAGAAAACCCCAGGCACCAATATATGCTGGGGGCCACCCATCTCAAAACAGCTTGGCATAAAATGACCTGGAATTCCTGGTGGATGCTAGATTGTCCAAGAGCCAGCAATGTGCCCTTGTAGCAAAGAGGGCAAATGGTGTCTCGGGCTGCATTAGCTAAAGTATTGCCAGCAGTTCAAGGAAGGTAATCCTTTCTTCCACTTAATACTGGTGAGGCCACACCTAGGGTACCATGTCCAGTTCTGGGCTCCTCAGTGCAAGAAAGTCATGGACTTACTGGAGAGGTCCATAAAGATCATAAAGGGACTGGACATCTCTCCCATGAGGAAAGTCTGAGAGAGCTGGGCCTTTCAGCTTGAAGAGAAGGATCAGGACCATCTAATTAATGTATATAAATACCTCAAGGAAGAGTGCAAAGATTATGGAGCCAGGTTTTTGTTAGTGATGTTGACTAACAGAAGCAGAGGTTATAGATAAAAATAGAAACACAGGAGGTTCTGTCTGAACATCAGGAAACACATTTTTACTGTGAGAGGGAAGGAATACTGGGCACAGGGCACTGGCTGCCCAAGGAGGTTATGAACTGTCCGTGCTTGGGGATATTCAAAAGTTCTATGGATATGTTCCTTGGAAAGTGTAAGTGGCCCTTGTTGACTGGGAGGACCAGACTGGGTGACCTCCAGAGGTCCCTTCAAAGCTCAATTGCTTTGTGATTCTGTGAAGATCATAGAATCATGGAATCATAGAATAGTTAGGGGTGGAAAGGACCTTAAGATCATCTAGTTCCGACCCCCCTGCCAGGGGCAGGGACACCTCCCACTAAACCATCCCACCCAAGGCTATGTCCAACCCAGCCTTGAACACTGCCAGTGATGGAGCATTCACAACTTCCCTGGGAAACCCATTCCATTGCCTCACCACCCTTACAGTAAAGGATTTTTTCTCAGATCCAATCTAAACTTCCCCTGTTCAAGTTTGAATCTGTTACCCCTTGTCCTCTCGCTACAGTCCCTTATGAAGAGTCCCTCCTCAGCATCCCTAGAGGCCCCCTTCAGATACTGGAAAGCTGCTGAGGTCTCCACACAGCCTTCTCTTCTCCAGGCTGAGCAGCCCCAACTCTCTCATCCTATCTTCATAGGGGAGTTGCTCCAGATCCCTGATCATCCTTATGGCCCTCCTCTGGACATGTTCCAACAGTTCGATGTCCTTTTTATGTTGATGACACCAAAGCTGCACACAATACTTCAAGTGAGGTGCCATGAGAGCAGAGTAGAGGAGCAGGATCACCTCCCTCATTCTGCTGGTCACACTTCTTTTGATGCAGCCTAGGATACAGTTGGTTTTCTGAGCTGCACACTGTTAGCCATGCACTGAGCTCAAGAAGTTGGGAAACAGCTGTGGAAAGCCTCAGTCATGCTACGCAAGTAGCAATCATGCTACGTTAGTTCCAGTGTTCAGGGAAGGCATGAAGTACATGTAGACTATTTCAAAGCAACTATGTAATGGCTTGAGACCTATACCCAAACCACTATAGGAGATGTCATAGTGAGAACAAGCTGCCTCCTTTTTACTTGAATGGAAGCTATCATACCTACCCAATGCTCCTGCAAGCTTGAGATCTAGGTATGCATCATATGCATAGGTAGAGCTCTTCTCTACTAATGTTAATCACCTCTATGCAAATTAACACCTTTGAATTAGACATCAAGGCTGCTTCTGTAATCAACAGGAAGAGATAAACTCCAGTTGAAACCCCTTGATCTCTCCTCAGAGGGGTGTTTGAGGCAGGTATGATATATTGGTCTCCACTAGTAACTACTGTATTAGACATTAAAGGCAAGTAAGCTAGATCACATTCTCAAAGTTTCCAGCCAGCAATGCCCTTTCCTTACTTCTCAAATGGGCCAGAACGCCTGCGACATTGCATCCACTGATTCCTTTCGGTTCAGTACTGCTTACCATTGTAAGACACATGTTTAAGTAGTCTTTTCCAGATATGTCACTGTTTTTTGGAAACTTTCTTTCCAAACAGAACTCATGATCATGGAGCAAAACATTTATGGCCGGATAAATACACAAACTGTTCAGTTTAAAGCTGTGTATATCATCTTGGCTTCAGTTAAGTTTATTCCATCTGCTATTATCATCTGTTGTTACAATAATTTATAATTCCCTTCATATTAAAATGTCAGTGAATCAGAAGAAGAAACAGCTCTATGGACTTTCAGTAGCTAATGGCATTGCATTCAGCAAGTGAACCAAGTCATATAATTAATCATATTTCATCATCATAGATATTTATAATTTTGTCATTAATGTGTATTTGCATAATGACGTAATGAGATCTTTATGACTCATGTTTTATGATCTGGATGCACAATTTTCTAACTCAGAATTGTAACCACTTGCAAAACTGTTACGAAAGTTGTTTTTTTTTTTTTCTCATTGAAGAGATATGTATCATAGAATTATATATTCATAGAATCGTTAGGGTTGGAAAGGGCTTTAAGGTCATCTAGTTCCAGCCCCCAACGAATGATCTGATCTTGCTATCTCAGGCCTCTTCTGTAATTTACCCATAGAAACAGCTTTCCATGCTTAGTAGTTACTTACAGAGAAGTTTCTAAGGATAAAATATTCAAGTGTACAAATCTATTATTTAGATTAGGAAAACATATAATGTAATTTCACAAAATTTCCTGATTTTTATTAACCAGTTTATCTGTTTTCAGTCTTTTTCAATAACTGAAGAGAGGATTTTCTTTGGAGATCACGTTTATGGAAAAAGAATGCATGTATTTTCAATCTGCAGACTTCTGCCTGGCAAAAATGATTTTTCATTAACTTACTGACATTTTTTTATTAAATTAAACATTCAATTCACAGTGCTTAATTGCATCTCATTCTACATAAGATGAACCAATCTGGGCAGCTGGGTGGTATTCAGACAAATGTAACTACCTTAAAATATCTTTTTTTTTCAAGATATTGTTTGTCAGGATTCAACCTGAAAAAAAGTATTTTTAAAGCCGTGCATGGAACAGACAAAATATGTTCAGCTTTAAGAGTAATTTCATACAGCTGTGAACATTTTCATTTATAATTAATCGAAGTTGCTAAGTAGAATAAAAACCCCTGGTATAGCAGGGGGGTCGGAACTAGATGATCTTAAAGTCTTTTCCAACCCTAACTATTCTATGATTCTATGATTCTATGCTAACTACTTTATCCCTCAACAGCTTAGATCAAACAAAGAACTGTGGAGACCTGTAGTATGATTGTGAATGATAACCCTGCAGACAGGAGCAGTAAAGATGACAGTATCCCTATGCATTTACAAAGATTGACATTACCTATTAATGATAAACACCTTATAAATTGCAAAAGAATGTAAACAAAGTCAGAGCTGGACTTGAATGTTAACACCTTCATCTCTGTGCTTGACTCCAGTGTTCGTGCTCTTCAGGTGGAGATTTATTATGGCAGCCAGGAACTACACAGATTGACCCTGTTACCTTACAGCTTTGAACTGGGGATATTATTCCCACCCACTCTATTTTTGAAGGTCTTTTGAGTTATGCTTCAAATACTTTTCAGAGGCTTGATTTTTAACCTGATAGATGGTCCATTCCATTGGGTTTTATACCCCTTGTTTGCTGAGACCATGACACAAAATCAGAGGACAGGAGTATTTGAGAGGGAATTGCAGGTTGCCAGTGAGATAGCAATGAGGGATCCCTACTCTTAGCTGTGCAAAGCACCAAAAAGAACCAAATCCAAGGAGCTTCAAAACCTACAACAGTAATTTGAGTGGTTTAAATTCCAATGGCAAGGCCTAAAAACTCTTCTGCTCATTCATAATTCATATTTCGCTTTTCTTCACGAAGGCATTTTCCAAATAGAATTCGCATTCTAAACAATCTTCCTAAGTATAGATAATATAATAAAGGATAATTAAAAGAACTGTAAATTCTGATTTTCCCAAATCTACTGTATGCTACTCACTTATTACTCACATTTGATTTGTCTTGCCAGCTATTGCAATCAGATTATCTTTTGTTTACTCTGTTACTCCATCCCAAACTCTGTCATTTATGCAATATCTCAGGGTTAAATTATAAAAAGTATTTCAGACCATTAAGGTCCTGAACAGCCTCCTCTTAAAATCACTGGAATGATACCAGCTGACATCACAAGCAGTTGGTATGGATCTTAATTTTGGTCAAGCCAAAACTTTAATTATGGGATTAAGTGAGAATTTTAATAGCGATATTTTGACCTAATTTTATTTTTATTACAGTGTTCTGTCACATAAATTTGGGAAAAAAATTGCGATCATGATTAAAATAGAACAAGGTATGAAAAAATTGGGAAGAGAATACTCAAATTTAATTGAGAATAAAGTAGAGATAAATTTACATGCCAGAAAATTATGGGCTTTTTTGTTTGTTTGTTTGTGATTTTTTTCTTTTTTTTTTCCTATTTTTTGTATTTTTGTTTTGTTTTGTTTTGTTTTTTGATAATTTTGTCTCTGTGAGTGGATTACTTCCTGGCAAAATGAAAAAACAGCAGACATCAACCCTCTCAGTGGAAAGTCAGATGGCAGAGCCACTGAAGATTCTGGGGACTTAATACACAAAAGTGTCAAGACCTGTACTCACAGCCTAGCAAAGATTCATCTTTCTTTGGCACCTTTTTTGGTAAGCTCCCAGACCTACATTTATTTAACCTTGACACAGTCACAGTTGGAAGCCCATTTTACACACAGAGAAATTAGTCCAGCAATAACTCTGCTGAAACTCCAAAAGCCTCAGGCTCAGATGGGTACAACTGATTTTTGTACAACAGCCAGCTTTCTTCTCATGGTACCTTGCAAACTTCATATTCCTACTCCTTCAGTTCCATCTTTCACAATATCTTTTATCTAAGGCAACGAAATACAGATTCTCTAGCAAATATTAATATCTAGTATTTATCATATGTGGATGTGAAAGCCATTTATAAAGTAGATAAGTATCATCCTCTACACTGTGATAAATCTGGGGCAGCTGCCATCATGAGCTCTTAAAGAAATTAAGCTGCCTGTGGGAGAAAGGTAAGTCCTATTACAGATTAAGAGCCGGTTAACAGGTAAGAAACAAAGAAAAGGAATAAATGGCTGGGCTTTACAGTGAGAAAATCCATAGTTCACAGGTATCCTTGCTGTGTCTGTTATAGCATATAGAAATGAAAAAGGGTAGAGAACAAGGTGACTAATGTTGATACCAAATTATTCAGTGTAGTAAAAATGAAAGCTGATTGCAAATTACTGGGGAGAAATGTCATGGTACCAAGCAGGCAGTAGGATGACAGATTAAATTCTATGTAACAAATGTGAAGTGATGCACAAGTGGAAAAACAATCCAAGACAAGGGGTTCTAAACTATCTATTTCCATTCAGGAAATAGAACTTTTGGTTATAACAATACATTTTTCTAACATCAGGATAGTTCTCTATAGTGGACGAAAAACCAATTAATATTGTAGAAATTACTGCAAAAGAAATAGAAAAAAAAAAAAAAACAGAAAAAATTTTGTATGCCATTAATCCATGTTGTGAATACATTTTAAATGTGGTATAGAATTGGTCATTTTCATCTCAAACAGGACTTGGTGGTACTAGAGAATGTTGACACTTCACTAAGGCTTGGAGCATTTCTTTGTGGGCAATAAAACTAATCAGGCAGCTGTGAAAAAAAATCCACAACAGATTACATGGGTAAGTAGAGAAGGAGCAGTTGCTCATTATCTAAATGTTTCTTATTATCTAAAAAAAATGGCAGAATCAAATAAAATTGATAGGTATCACATTCAGAGCAATCCGCAGAAGACATTTTTTTCCATGCTGCTATTTAGAGTGTGTGTCTGCTTCAAGCCATGGTAACACAGAGTAGACTTGACAAATCCATGAAAGAAAGATCCATCTACTGCTATTAAGAACAAAGATACGAATTCTGACTCAGAAGTCCCTCATTTACGGGTCCCTGGAACCCAGGAACTTTGCTCTTACATTGCCCATTACTAGTAGGCCATTGTCAGAGACAGGGCAGATAGACTTTCAGAGTTTTTTAGAATTCTCCTTCAAAGCCTTATGTTTTCCAGAAGGATGATGGTTTAGACCAACAAGCAAAAATTTCTCTATGGAATTGAGGGCTGGCAATTCAAACCTTCATACTTCAAACCTCCCACCTCTTGCAGCTGGGTGGGATACTATTTTCCTCAAGATACTGATATTCATCCTGGCTGTCAGTTTCTACAAAGAGTAGCTCATACATCTTGCTCTCTCTCTATCTTTCATTTTTAGAAAACTGACATTAGAGATTATACAGTTTTTCTCAGTCAAACAGCAGAAAAGTTTATAGGCAAGAAGTAAAATCGGATCTCTAAACCAAAGACGTAAAGGTAAGGCTTTAGTTATATAGACTTAGAAAGGAGCCTATCCTCTCCAAAGAAAAACTGTAACATGAACCATGAACACCTCCCCCTCCCCAAATGCCCCAAATGCCCCAAAGCAATTCTAGACTATGCTTTGCATCTAATTTCTTTTTTTTTTTTTCAGCTGCTCTAGAGCACTGGGAAACAGACAGCTGCAATGTATTCCCTGAAACATGGTGGTTTACTCAGTTTTCTCTTCAAAAAAGGGTCTCTTGAGTGTTCCTAGCTTTATCTTCCAACTTCATCTTTCATAAATACTTTATTCACTAAGCTTCACCTTTCATAATGCTTCATTTTCTTACAACTCTCTACCACAAGTCCTTTCATTTTTTTTACTCTTTGGAGCTGGATTTCTCTCTCTAGCCCACTTTTACGTAAATGAAGCCTCTAGCGGCAGACTGTAGAAGTGATGAAATATAAATCTGCGTTTGTATTTCTGGCATTCAAGGTTGTTCAGAAGATGATGGTGTCTTCAAGGCTGTTGTAACAGGATATGTGCTACATAAGAAGAATTCATTATATGGACATCGTACCAAAACCTGAGCTGATGGATGGCAATTAGTTCCTCAAGATCTACATATAATATACTAATAATACGGTTAACTGGTCTGACAATCCCCCTTCTACCTCTGTATTTGGTTATTTTTAAGCACTTTAGCCATTCTTACAGAATTCTTCACTTAAAAATGGAGAAATGAAGGCATAGAAAATGAAGCAAGCTGACTTGGTTTTGGCAGAGACATGGGATCTAATTCTCCTGTTTTCTGGTACTTTATCAGGATCCCATTGTGGGTGAAGCTTGCATTATATTTACAATTTTGTAAGGTGTTATTTTCCATTTAAAAAAAAAAAAAACCTTAAGACTTCTTTTTTTCTTTTTTTTTCTATTTTTTTTTTCTAAAAAGGTAGATGCCCAAGCAGCGTGGGTATAACTTTAGCTGTTCATGTCCATGAAAAGGTGATGATGATGATAAAGTACTTGATTTATGTCAGGGTTTGAGTACTTCCCTATACAAAGGATCTAAACTTCAAAATTGTTATGGGGCAAAACAACCTCAGCAATGAAAGGTACCTAGGATGATTACAGGCACAATGAAGGAAGGGATATTGAAAATTTTGCTTTGAAAACACAGCTTATTTTATATTTTTCTTCAGAGAAATATGCTTTCCGTCTTTTATGTTTTTAACCCTTTTATGGTTTTCTAGTCACTTTTACCTTTACTGTAAACACTTCAGTGATAACTTCATTCAGCTGTTCCCACATTTAAGCCCTCAATGTCGATATCGAGGTCTGTTATTACATTCTATCAGTCTTGTCATATATTCAATCCCCTCATAATCTCTACAGCACTATTTTGTTCAGTCTATCTCTTAGAACTTCTTCCAGAAATGCCTCACTCTTGTAAGTTTAGTGTCTCACACTAGGAAAAAAAGCTGTATAAAAAGGATTTTTTTTTTTGGGCTTAGCTCATTCAACCTGAAAGTTCTTAATCTATGGAATATGTCTCTCTGGTTTAGGAATCAGCAAATACTTTTCTGATGCAATATCCTCCAGTAATTTTTAAAACCAGAGAAATTACATCACAACTGAAAATGTATGAAAATACTGGAATTTCCTCTACCACTTTAAAATTATGTTCACTCTTTTCATCACACTGTGCTGCAATGATACACACTCCTTTTTCTGACAGATAAAAACCTTTCATACTTTCCTTTGGTTTAATACAGACTGCACATTAGATGAGTGAGATAGGAGAAAGTCACCAATTACTGCAAATAAAGAGATAAATGGAATGTTTTTTTAACAAATTTAAGTCAGACTATTTATAATTAGGAGAATAGATCCTCTAAGTACTGCCTGATAAGGTTAATCATTTTTAACAGTTACAGCAACAACACCAAAAATATTTCAGGGATAGTTTGTTGCATAATCACTTAATATACAAGGTACCACAGCCGGAAACATTGTCTTTTTTCTCTCTTTAGTTTGATCACTGTGGTCTGGGCTTCAGAGTTAAACAACTGGAGTTCAGTGTCAGAGAAAGAGAGCAAAATAAGATTCGTTAAATTAGCCTTTGGACACAGACATGGCCAAACAGGAAGATGAAAAAAAATTCAAACTGAACTTTCAAACTGTAAGCATGATTTTAGCCAAACAACATCTTTTAAATGCTACACAAACCACAGAACTTAAATCATGCAGAGCTCTCTGAGAGTCATATTCAAGCCTGTGCTGAGGTCCACACACCTGAGGAACATAAAGGGACCTTAAAGCAGCCTTTAATGTGCAGCAGAGGATTGTCCTAGAATGGAGAAATCTGCAGCTGGCATAAAAATGATGTTACTATCTCTTCATCAGTCCCTCTGGTCTACAGCATATAAGAGCATGTCAAGGACAAAAGGGAGAGTAGCCAGAATATATTGTGCACTGCAGAGCCTTGCCAGTGTAATGTGAATTTTGGATACCAGGCACTAAAGAAGCACAGGCAGGGGTTGTGATGGAAGTTCTCTCCTTCCTCATATTTCTCCCCTTTAAGAAATATCTCAGAATCTAAAATGGTCCCTGCTGCTTGCTGGGGAGAACTAGTTCAAGGGTTTGCAGCAAGAGAAGTTGCATCACCGAAAATCTCAATGGTTAAAAAACAGTGATTTATAGCTGTTAAAAACCAACTTGTAACCTTGCAGAGATCTTTCACTATATAAAAGTCAGGCTCATTTTTGTTTCTGCTATTGCTGTTATCCAGATGATCATTCAGACAAATTAATGAGTCTACTGCTAGCTGAAACAGGTTTCTAGCAAAGTAAGTTTAGCTGCAGCTGGCCCAATGGTAGGGAGTCAGCACTGTGTGGCTAATTTTGCTTTGTGTAGAGTCAGTTGGGAGTCCATTCTTCATTCCTCTGAGAGCACACCAAGGTCAAATGGCAGTGCCGAGGACCTTGGTTTATAAACACACAGGTCTTTTGGAAAGACATACTGGATTCAGGTCATGTGCAAACCTCTATATTTCTGTCAAATTAACCACGGTGTTTATGTTAGCTGTTTGCTTAAAGATGGATGATACTTTGTATGACATGAAATAAGATATATTTGAATAAAAGATACTTGTGCACCATGAGCATCCAGGTTAAAGCTATCTCTCAAAATTTTATATGAAAATACATAAAACAGCTCATCTTAAGTGGCAGAAGGTGGTTTCATCACTCCCAATCAGGTGACTGTGTGTAGTCTGTGTGTATAGGCATCCTAAAACTAGATCTGCAAAGTCTAGAAACCACAGGGTAAGTATAATCAGAACTGACTGATCACGCCTTACAGAAAAGATCCCTTCCCACCTAGAAGGGCCTATTGTGCAAGGTCATGAGGATCATTCGGGCATCTCAATATATATAACTTCAGTCTTCCACCAGCAACAAAGCTGATAAAAATGCCCTCCTTTCACTTCCTGATTTCAGAATACTGCTCCCAAACCACTTTGCTCCCTCAATTATGTCAGTGCAACCACCTGAGTGCAGCATTATATCTGTCTGTGGTCACTGAAATATAGAAAAAGATCTACTTTCTCATTTATACAGCACAAACAACATCAGCATAATACAAGGGAGGCAGAAAAATCTCTAAGAGAATAGGAATAGTTAACCAGGCCAAGGGAGAATGGAAATGAATTAGGCTAGTTTTGTCAGTAAATAAATGATATTTTTGAATTATTTCCTGAGGCAATCAAATGCAGTCAAGCTTGCTTTGTCTTACAGCCCTTTAAAAATTTCTATCCTGTATTTAAGACATCGTAAAAAATTGGTAGGTGAATAGCCAGAATTAGATTCTGATGACCCTATTCCATTGATTTAGTGTGCAAAGACACTGTGGTATATGAAAGTAGACTACCCAGACACTGCTACTTGAAGACTTGAGATTACATGGAGTAAAGATGATAGACAAACAGATCTATAGAATCACAAATCTGTAAGTAAACAGTAAGTCTAGGAAAAAGTTTTATTTGCTTAGTCTGAGACTTCCCCTCTGTTTTCCTCAAGGATTTAGCCCTACTGCTGTTAATAATTTAGCTGTAAGCCAGAGTAGAGTACACTATTTCAGTAACAATTATTCTGATAAACAGTATTGTTCACCTAACGTTAGCTGCAAAGCATTACATCTGTAGTTGAGGTTGGTTATAAAAACTCCTTCATGTAGCAGAGAGAGAAAGTCACATCCATCCAAAGACATGTGATAGGGAAAAAAGAGGATGAATATCCTCTGGACATGTCCCCATCTCTTCCTTGACTGTGGAGAGAGGCTAGACAAATAGCGTACACAAAGGTGTAAATGTTGAGCAAATAACTTAGACTAACTCATAAATGGTGGAAGTTAGTAGAGATAAATCCTATTCTTCACTCGTTCCTTTTGTCTTTTTTTTTTTTTTGATATAGAATAATTTCATTGTATCTCTTCAGAACAAATTCTTTAAATCAAGGTACTGAAACGCGTTAATGTTAGATGTCTGTAATGACAGCTATATCTGCACTACACAAATGCGCAGAGCACTTTACAGAGCATGCTCGCTGGTTCAGATTTCTGAACCAGGATAGGCTCAGGAAAATCTTAGGAGCAGGGAAGAGACCTTCAGGCCACAAACCCTGGCCTGACATTTGCACTATATATATTAAGTCAAATGCTTTGCTTTTTTCCAAAATGAAAGTCCTGAATTATGTTATTCAGAAGCTAAAGCCAACACTTAATGTGTTTGCCTGCTCAGTGTGCAAGTCGTTAGTGTATATAGTTTATCCTACCAGAGGGCCATAGCTCCCTCAATAGTGCTGCTAATTGGCCACTGCTAATACAACGTTGTCACTGAAACAATGTTCACTGAAAACATCTTATTAGATCAGTTAGTTTCTCATAAGAATTGCTTTCTAGTACATGCTTGTGTGGTGTTCTTTAATGTATTGCTTTGGAATAGATTTTTTAAAATTTGGAGGAGAAATATTTCCATTTTACTTTTACTTTTGACACATAGCTCCTCCTATTTCTTGATTTCTTCTTCTTCTTTGTTGTGCTTTTTTTTTTTTTAACATAATGTATTTTGAATTCAGAAAATATTTCCAAGAAAGGGAAACAGAAATAATAAAGAAACCTCCTTTTTACTGGATAGCTATGAAAAAAAGGAGGAAGTTTTTTATTTTAAGATATGTATATAATAAAAAGAACTGAAAAATAGATTGTGAGAGTATATTTTCACATTAAGGCTACTAAAATATAAAATATCCCTCCTTTCCACAAGTCCTTTATAGTGATGTATAAAAAATAGTGAATTTCATTTACTATGATCATTATCACATAAACTAATTTATGTATTGGTTACAAAAAAGAAAAAAGAAAAAATAAAAAAAATGGTAAATACTTACATTTCCAGCTAAGGAAATAGAAGGAAATTCATTCTGCTGCTGCCAGCAGAGCATCTTCTACATAGCTGGAGCACTGCTGCCCTCCTCAATATAACAAGTACTAAGAAGAGATATTCCATAAATTTAGTAAAAAATACAAAGTATGATTAGTTCTTTGGAAATCTGAATAAATAACACTTTTGGAATGTGTACACCAGAGCTCTCACCTTTGCTGCAATATATCACTACCTCTTTCAGAACAAGGTTGTGGTTTTCTTTGTTTCCTTCTTCAGATATGTGACAGCTTTTGTTCCCCCTTGATGTCAATCAAATGAAACTCACTTCAGATTCCATTAGAAAATCAATACTGTTAGTGAATTGAATCAAAAGAAGTCATAATTCCAGTATTTTTCCTCTCCAGTGAATACAATGACAAATTATTTCTGTCCAGCACATGTGGGGGACAAAATTAAAAAGCAGAGCTTCACGCTGATACATGGATAGACTGAATGCATGTACTGAGCTGCTACTACTAACTCTTAGCTCTGGCACTGCTAACCGTACTGATTTCACTCAGTGCAGATGAGGTGCAGGGCCAGGTTCATTGTGTTACACAAGAGCAGATGTGTAGTGACACAAAATTTGTGATTTGCTATCACATTTAAGGGGTCCGTTGCTGCAATAGTGAAACATTCACTGCCAGCAGAATTTTAATGCATTTAATAAAACATGGAAATCAATAACAAGAACTTCAGTGAGAATATTTTTCTGTCAATAAATTTCTTGCATACTCCTGGGATGTGTTATGTGGCTTGCACTTCTAATAGCTTATTTTGGAAAGTCGAGGGTTACTGAGCACATGAAGTTCCCAGTCTTATCTGCACTGAAATTATTTCTAAGATGTCATTGATTCTCATCTGTTATGCTTAATTGGAAGTTCTGAAGTAATTTTCTCTCTCTTTCCCCCAGTACATATTAAGAAAACACAGTTATTTGCATGATAAAGTACAATATGCAATTAAATTTGACTAGTTTAAAGAATTAGTGTAGTTTTAATGTAAATTCAAAGAGCTCTTGCTATACTGCTTACAACTGTAGAAGCCCAGCAAATTTATTTGCGTAGGCATTTAAATAATGCTGTTCCTGAAAGTGAATTCTGCTCTCAGCACTTCGTTACAATTGCCCGTCTAGCAATATTTGGACAAAAGCATACAATTCTAATTTGAGAAGAGATTCAGAACAGAGACCTCATAGCAGCCTTCCAATATCTGAAGGGGACCTATAGGGATGCTGGGGAGGGACTCTTCATTAGGGACTGTGGTGATAGGACAAGGGGTAATGGGTTCAAACTTAAACAGGGAAAGTTTAGATTGGATCTGAGGAAAAAATTCTTTACTGTAAGGGTGGTGAGGCACTGGAAT
>JASSUY010006191.1:23198-57973 GCA_032466535.1 Forpus xanthops | reverse complement strand
AGGGAAGTTGTGAATGCTCCATCTCTGGCAGTGTTCAAGGCCAGGTTGGACATAGCCTTGGGTGGCATGGTTTAGTGAGAGGTGTCCCTGCCCATAGCAGGGGGATTGGAACTAGGTGATCTTAAAGTCCTTTCCAACCCTAACTATTCTATGATGAATGTAATGTAAAAGTGTGTGAGCTAGTTTGAATGCTGGAAGCAAGGAGAAATTATAGAAGAAGTCTTGGATGGGGCTGTTCCTTTTCCATGTAGGATAATTTTTTAACAGTATTGCTCTCTACAGATATTTGCTTGTTCTGGGACTCCACAGCCCCCCGCATTTTTCATTTGAGTGCTTCACTGGTCATTATTTCTGTGGCATACAAGGCAAGAGGTGTTTAAATTTCAGCTAGGAAGAGCCAAAACTGACATTAAGGAAAGCTTTCTAACAGAGAAGCCAGATTCCTTTCTCTTTTCAGTAGTCTTTTATAACATTATGGACTGGAATGTCTCTGTATTCTCTAGGCTAAACATTCCCAATTTGCTTAGTCTTTCCCTTGAGATCATGCTTTCCAGAATTTAACTGCTGTTCTCTGTGCTTTCTTTTTGGAAATTTAACATTTTTGTGGTGTCCAGAACCAAATGCAGTACATTACTCCAGCTCTACTTTTATCATCTTGAAGTACAAGAGAAAGATTATGTCATGAAGCTTGTGGGTTCTGCTGGTGTTCTGAAATGCCACTTTAATGTTACCCTGCTGTTGCAAAAGAGCCTTTGTTTAATTCATGTTCAGTTTGTGAAACATGTACATTCTTGATCTTTCTCTCTTGTATGTGAATTATTCATATCATTGAATTACTCATGCGTAATTCTAGAACCTCCCATTTGCTTTTCCTTGTTGAATTTTACCCTCTTGCTTTCAGGCTTCATCTCCCAGTGGCAGACATTTTCAGTTCTATTTAGTCTGTCCAGTACTTGCCGTTCCTTCTAGTTTTGTGGCACCTTCAAGTTTGGTGCGCATTTTTAATTCTCTAAATATTTGGATTATTAATGAGAATATTGCAGTGATCCATGAACAGTTGATAGTATTCTTCTGTGTTCAGAATAGTTCGTAATTCCTTTGGGTGCTATCCAGCCAGTTGGTGACTCTGTTTCTCATACAGCTTTATTTAAGTTGGTACTGCTCTTCACTGTAGTCTGCCAAGCAAAGACAGACATCCAAGTCAATGTATTTGTACTTTGCAAGTCAGTATTGGCTACTGCTCATTTTCTGGTTGTTCAGGGGGGCTGTCTGTGTTTCTTACTGGGAGGTAAGTGCTGAAATATAATTTGCTTGATTTAATTTAGTATTTTTTTTTAATTCAGTCACTGTGTTTGTGCATTTCTCAGGTCTAGTATCTCTTTTCTATCCCCAAGCTGCTAGTGTGTAGCTTCCTCAGACTCCTCTGCAAGGATTATGAAAAATACCTTAGCAGATCATGACACTGGAAAACACTGAGTTTTCAGAAACACACTGTCAGCATAGCTGTTTCATCATCTAACCCTTATATTGCCATGGCAGTGTGCTACTCTGCCTTTGCTCATGAACTCACTGAGTATATGTTCGTGCAGTGCATAATAGAGTCAGTAAGTATTATATTAATGCAACTAATAAACAATTAAAATAGTAACAGAGTGCTTACTTTAAACACTAGGTAGATGACCTGCTCTTGGAGACTGTGGGTGCTCATAGGGATCAAGAGGGTCATGAGTTAAGTTTCAGATGGCATTGATTACTGTGCAGGGCATCTTCAGGAGACTTAATCACTCAAATCCAATTTAATCCTTTAAAAGCATAAGTTAAGTATGACTTCAAGGACATGTAAAACCTGTTGGTTAACTTCTGCCCTCAGGTTTATGAATTTCACCTGGAAATAGGAGTTAAAACAATACCTTGCTGAGAAATGCACCAGTCCCAGGTTTTGTGTAAAGTGCTACTCAATGTGATGAATGTAAGCAAGGAGACTCTGGATAGACAGCATGTTGCTGTGAAATAGATCTCTGCAAAAACGAGATTCTGATACTAAAATATTGACAGATGTATTGATTACCTCCTTGCCTAGCACTACTAATGTACCAGTTCTGAATATCATGAGTGGCATAATACTGTAGTAGAGATTGATAAAAAATTTATGTCCTTTTACCAGTCTTCTCATTCTTCTTCCCCCTCCTTTTTCTTCCGCCCTATGAGTTTCAAAACTTTCTTTGGTGGAAACAGAAGACAGACAACTGAGTCCTTCACAAAATCACCCAAGTTGACTTGGCAGCATGCTAGGCTTTGTGTTTTTCTGCCTGCCATTTTAATAAAAACCTCCTCAGTTATTTGGTTTTTGCATCTTTGATTTCAGCTCCTTGGGGGAATCAAGACCCTGTTCTTGATTTAGTGAGACTTTACTGTCCGGATGTAAACGGTATTTTTTTCAGTAATGTATATCAGACTCACCAGACTCATCAGTAATGTATCAACTCATCAGGACTTGGAAGGGAAAGCGGCAACTCCCCGAAGCTCCAAAAGTCCTGAAAGAGAAAAGCACTGATTGTTTTTGGTTTAGAGCATCTCATAGCTCTTAAGCCAACCTTACAATTTTTGTGAGAGCTGAGTGATTTTGAGTATGTGGCTTGGCATCCTGTAATCACTCACTGTACCGTCTGCTGTAATTCCAGCAAGAGACTCTCCCCTTGACATCCCTACCCCAAAACATTCCTTGTAACCCAACTTCCAAGCTCTGCAGTCATGCCTTCTAGTGGATAAAGTGGGCTTTTAACATGTCCAAGAGGCCATTAGAGACAAACCTCATATCCGCTATATTTAAAATGCTATTCAAATCTGTTGTTGTTCTGATGTTGCTCTCCAAGAACATCTTAAAACATATATGTAAAAGAGTTGTAATGAGAATTAGAAATACCGCAGACTGAATGTCTCCGGAACCATTATGAAAGTGGCTGCAGTGGAACTGGCAACAGTTGGTGAGTGAGTAATGATATGATGGCAGTTTCAGCTCAGGCAGGGAAGATGCTGTGTTTGCCACATGTGAATTAATATAGTGATGCTTCTTACTGTTGAGGGATTCACACAAGTTTTTTTTTAAGAATATTTGAAGTAGAAAAGACGAGGAGAATAGATGAACCCATCTTGCAGACAGCTGGTTTTTTGAGCTGATGAGCTAAAAATCTGCTATAGCTGGGAAGCATCAAATCTGAAATTATAGCACTGCCAATGCTTGTGACAGGGCATTTAAAATATCAGGTATGGGCTATGCCTATCAGACAAGTAACCAGAAAAAGAGTAAGAGGCAAGAATGTCTGCCTGCCATTTGGTCTAGGCTTTTCTGCTGCATACCTGTTTCTATTGTCACAGGGGTTTTTTTTTTTTCAGTGTGGTTCTGTGTGCATACTTTGTGAACATCAACCACCAATAGAAAATAAAATTAGGAAAATTTAGTAAGGAAAAAGGAATGCAGAAAGTGATATTTGGAGTGCTAAAAGTAAGGTAATTATTTTTCATTATTCTCTGCTTTTTCTAATATGTATACTAAAAGCGAAGAATAAACTCGGAGGCAAACTGTACATTTTTTGTCTAATTCTGTAACATCCATGAGACCAATATACAATATTCAGTTACAGATGATTTCTTGCTGCAAATTAAAAACTAGTGGATTCATTACAGAAGCCTCTTCAGTATGTAGAAAATATACTTTAGAAGAAATCACATCATTGTTCATATAACTGTGATTTTATCAATTGTCATCATACTGCATTGTACTGTATTACATTGTGTCACATGTAAGTAGTAAAGGTAGTGGTAGTATTTCAGATTAATTTGTTAGTCAAATTAAGAATACCGAGTTCCTAAAATGAGAAGGAATATACGGACTGCAGCATCATACTCAGTTCTCTTGGAAATGATGAAGCATGTGAAGAAGCAGCCGTAAACATTTGCTTAGCTAGGATGCAGCTCACGCACATGGAGGCTGCAGTGATCAGAAAAGGAAATGGGGATGCTGCGTGGCTATAATCTATTGTTTGACATCCAGTGCCTGCTCCTGTGTAATTTACTTGCCTCTTTTGGTCACCTGACTGAAGACATTGAGTGGGCCACAGGGTAAGCCAGGAAATTCAGCTCTCTGCTTTCCAAGTGCAAAGCTCTGTTGTTTCCCCTTTCCCCTTTCCCCTCCTTCTCCCTTCACAGCTGGTCAGCACATGCACTGTAATTGCTTAGGCCAGGTAGGGCAGATATAGAAAGGTACATATGGAGCACATGCGAATCTGCACTACATTTCTGGAATGCAGCAACAGGGTGAAGTTAATGTGCAGCAAAATTTCTTTTTATGTTTCAAATTTCAAAAACTAATAAAAAAAAGAGACAACAAATTCACTTTATAGCCTTTCCTTTTCTCTACTACTACTAACTGAGCGGGTTTGGGATTTTGCCAAAATATTACACATTGCTCAAGAAGATTACGAAGAAATCCCAGACATGCACTAGAGAGCTATTAAATTTAACATTTCTAAAAGATATTTTCAACAGCTCAGTACTTGTTAGAGCATTGTTTTCCCCAACTTTCAAAGTTGCCACAACTCAGTCACAGATAAGAACTTCCAGCTTTTTAATTGATATATAAATTGAGTTTAAAACCAAATCCACTACATTTCCTGTGGTAAAGGAAACAGAGACTCTTCAGTTTGGTTTGTCCCTAATTTGAAAATCATGTTCTCAGGAAATCCTGCATAATTATTTTACGTAAACAGGAAAAGTAATTATTTGCTTGGGGCTCTGTTTGTGTGGATGTGGGGACACACAGAAATAGTGTGGATTCTGGAACTCAATGTGTTAACAGGAATATTTTAGAATAAAGCAACACGTGTTCCAAATAGGTGATTTTTCTGCCTGGTCATGGATGGGCTTATACGAGGGGTTTTCAAGTGTTGGATTTTTTTTCCCTTACATATTCTTACTGTTTCTCTGAATTTCATTAACGGGAGCAGGAAAAAGATGACAGATTTGTAGCAAGGGTATCTTTGTTCCTCTTCAGGTGCTCTCGCCTTGTCTGCAAAGTTGGTCCTCGTCATCTGGAAATGACTGAATTGTAAAAAGCTATTGTAAAAATGCTGTAGGATTTCAGCTCTCGCATCCTTCTCTTTTCTCACCCCCTCCAAGGCCCTAAATTTACTTTTAGCCATTTGTAATAGTTCAGTTAAAGGTTGAACTTCCCCTCCTGCTCCTTGTGAGCTTTTCTGATTTCACTTACTGTTTGAACAAGATATATTGGTCTTTGTTTTCTCTAGAGTTAGCATGAACTCTGCGCTTCACACTGTTGATTTTGTTTTCACTTGGAAAACAGCGATACACAACTTGAGTATAAATTGTACATTAAGTAGGCTGGGATTTTTTTGTGTGGGTGGAAACAATCTGTAGAGTTACTGCAGGAGCTGAACCCTGTTTAGTTATAAAACTTCTGAAATAAAAACCCAGAGATTTTTGAGGAACTATTTGCGGGTTGTTATTTTATTTTATTATTTTTTTTAAAACCAGGATGTGATTCAGACTATTATTTAACAAAAGGACTCGACAACCTCACCAAATGTGGAGAAGAATTAAGTATGGGAGCAGGTGCATGCTTTATTTGGATTTGTTTGTGGCATTTTCTTCAAAGTTTAAAGTTCAGTGTATCACTCTAACAAACTGTGGTCGTGAACAGTCGTAGCTTCAGGGGAAAATTGGAAGCAGTGATTGTCTTAGCAGAAATTTTAACACTAAAGTTGCTCAGAGGACATAGTTTAAAGTGGAAAATCAGGTTAACTTCCCCTTCTGTTTTCTCAAGGGAAATTTGTAAGTTAATATAGTAACAATGAAATGATAGGTATTTCTTTGTACGTTTTTAATCTAGTGGAACAGATTTAACCTTCAGTCATTCAAAGAGGTATTTTAAGAATGTTAACCCAAAATGGTAATTATTAAGTAAGTGTACATTGCAGTGAGATATACTTTCTGTGTTACATAGCTACACGTAGGAGGACTTGGAGTGGAAGGGTATTCTTGGGAGCGCAGAATAAGGTTTGAAATGTACGCTTGGTGAAGTCATACTTGTGTTAGATTAATAACATATTTACCTCTGCTAGATAGGGGTAAGCGGGTTAAGCTACTACAGAGCAGTTACCCCCATCCCCATTTTTCCCTATTGTATTCTTTTCATAAGTACATATTCCTGAAAACTCCTGTTGTATGTTTCCATTTCTCCCGTGGGATTCAGCAGCGG
Source organism: Forpus xanthops (assembly GCA_032466535.1). NCBI lineage: Eukaryota > Metazoa > Chordata > Aves > Psittaciformes > Psittacidae > Forpus > Forpus xanthops. The sequence continues at coordinate 51,699 of JASSUY010006191.1, read as the reverse complement.
GGCTTGTCTGATTGTGAATTCTTGAGACACTGATTTGAAGGAAGTAGTAGTCATTCCTTTTCGTCTGTAAGGTCAGGTTAGCATTTTTCCGTTTTCCAGCAATTTTTTCAATGCTCTGTACTGTAATTATTTTTGTTATAAATTGTGCTGTGTTTTTAATAGCATGCTTATAAAGGTCTTAATAGATCTAAGGAACGTATTTTACAAGGATTTCATTTTGTTTATAGTTATTTTTTATATTCCTTCCTTTTTCCTTTTATTTTTTATTCCTATTTTTTAGAAACAATTGAAGAACAGCAACTTGTAGCAGGTATTGACAAGTAGTTTCTTCCAAACAAGGGGAAGCTGGTAGTTTGTGAGAAGTAACAGTTCAATTCCTCTCTCAAAGTTTGATATAAATCTTCCTGTAGTCTTCACAGGATGCTGCACTAAGCCCAGGACCATAGTTCTTGAAAGCACTGCAGAGCTTCCTATCTTGGAAAACTCTCCTGAAGTGAAACTTCTTTATGTATTCATTCCATCCATCATCATGCTCTTTCAATTTGTGTCTTTGCCCAATAAATTCAGTGTCAGCTACTTGAAGTAGCAAGTCTCCTGTGTCTTTTCCAAGTTTTACACTTCATACGTCAGCATAGATTTGCTATAAACGGACGGAAGAGAAACCAAGCCCTCACATTCATTTTGCACTTAGAATGCAATTTTCTTCATTGTATCTACTTTGATGAACTCTTTGTCTGGAACTACGGGTAGAAAAACAAACTTGACAGAAAAGAGTTCAAATCAAATTAATTTCTACAGTGATAAAAGCATTATGGTATCACATTTTCACTGGCAAAACTCAGGTCTTGTACTTGCAGCAAAATTGGCAGAAACAACTGCAGGCAATTACAGGCTTCAATTCATCAAGGTACTTAAGCATATGTCTAACTTTAATTGAGTGAGTAGTCGTTTCACTTCAGGGGATTATTCACGTTCTTAAAATTAGACATACGTTTAAGTAACTTGGTGAATCGAGGCAATACTGACTCTCCTAATAGGATGGTGGAGATGGAACAAACAAGTGTAACCTGTACTGGAGATGTTTTTTGATTGCACTGTTTTTTAAAGGATAGTTTTTGGTGGGTGTATTTCCTTAATAAAATACCAAAGCTTAGTAACTCTATAGCTTTGTGTTCATTTTCTATGGGCGGCCCTTATTCTGTGTACAAAGAGCAAATAATCTCTTAAAAAAAGTACATTGAACCTGCGGAGGGCTGTTATGACTGCTCTCATGTAGGTTAAATGTATTTAATAAATCATTGGTTTATTTTACAGGACAGCAGCCCGGGGCAGGAGTACTGTACGTTTCCTGCCAACTGTTGTTTGTTAAATTTGCTAATTTGATTTACAGGCATGGTACGTACCACTACCAGTTTGCATCAAGAGGCATACAGACTTTTTTCATCTGGAGAGTTTTCTTAGCTATGTGTGCTTGTAAGAGATTTTGTGTTTTAAAGATGTATTGCATTAGAGAACTCTGCCTCAGACTCTCCTTCAAACATTCTATGTGAAGGCTTAACTATCAATGAGACACGCTGGTTTTGGAGGTGCAGCGTGATAGTATTCTGAAAAGTAAGTGTTGACCAGAAAGAAACACAGGAACGTGCAGTGGCAAGTAGTTAAGAATTGCCAGCTTTGGTTACTTGTGATTTAAAAGTGGAACATAGTTTTAGGCAAGGGTTTGCAGTAGGGACACTTGTGTTCATCCTGATGTGCAAGAAGGATGAGATTTGCTCACTCAGTTTATAGCAAAATGAAAGAACTGATGAAGAATAAAACTAAGTTAAACTGCTGTCATAATCATTGATGCTGTACTGCTTAAGGTGTGCAGTCACCTCATGTCCTACAAAGAGAAGTATGTACTCCTATGTCAAGGCAAAAATAGAGGTGTTTGAACAGATTCGCCCTTTTCCCATTCAAATTTGAATTATTCTTCTGTTTCTTCCTTCAGTACATTCTGACTTTTTCTCAGTAAAATTGCAATCAAGTATCTGATGTCACTCTAGTATATCAGAAGTATTCATTTGAGTTATATTGTAGTACTTAGGAACTGCATTGCAGGTTAGTGCTAGGAAACTTAGTTTTACTTATGTGATTCTAGCATCTTGTATAAGTTTTAGAATGAGAAATTGCATTGGTGTGATATGACAGGTTTCTATGGCATCCTGCAAAAATCTCAGCGTTTATACAAACTCAGGAAAACAGAGGACTTACAATTCTGTCCGCTGCTGTTGAGAACTTGTCTTAGTAGCATCAATTAAAGCTACATAGAACAGACTTAGGAGGCAATAATGAAGATTGCCTATGTGGAAGGGATTTTTTTGTTCCACTAGAAAACACAAGTAAAAGACTAGAAATATCTGTAAGTGGAAGTGAGTACATCGTTTGTCAGCTGACCTCTGATGAGGTCATCAAACTAAAGAATTTGGCACTTAAATTTCTGTTTATTGGATAATGGGAACATATAGCTAGGGTTTTTCCTGTTAATGAAGGAAATGTGACCCAGGTGTACAGGAAGGAGCAAATGAATAGTAAAGCTATGAGGTTCACATATCTGATCAAGATAAACTATGTTCGATAACTCTTACTACATCAGTTCTTTTCACTTATGACAGCTTACTGCCTTTTTCACTGCCAAGAAATAAGTGGACAGAATGTTGTGGAGATGCATAATGGACATTAAATTAAGCAGCTGTATTATTTGCAAGAAATAAAACCAACCAAAAGAAGTAACCAATCTTACTGGTTACAGCAGACTTAAAATATTTATGGAGCTTTTTAGGTATGACCAAAATATTTTCTCAGGAGTCTCTGCATAAGTAGGACAAATTGAAGTAACTGCTTAATTGGAAGATATCTTATAATCCCATTGACATATTAGAACATGATTAAGATGTGGTTAGTTAGAACATGGTATGTGGCCTATTAGAATCTTGAAGCAGGCATGAGATAATAAAATACATTTAAAGCTGCTGATTACATGTTTGGATGAGACTTTGAAACTAGGAAATCCTTTCTTATCCTTGCCCTGCCTTATCTAATACTCCTGTTTGTTCCATTTCAAGTTAAGTGTTGCTATCTCTCTCCATTTGAAGTTTTCTCAAGACAAATTTAGTAGAGTGATACTTAAGTATTGTATGCTGTTATACCACTCAGTTGAAATATTGAGGGATACTTTGCAAGACTGACAATACCTTGTTAAAGGAGCAAACTATGAATTGAGGTTTGCAAGTTGTCCTCTGAAGGATACTGGTAAATCCATATTGTTGCTTGTTTATAGTGATGAATAAACCAGAATTCCAAGTAGAGAAAAATCTATTGGAAAGTTCCTTTGCCTCGTAAGGTCCTTGAGGAGCAGCACTGAGTCAGGCTCATTTCCATCTAGTTGCAATAATGTTGATGGAATATTCATAAATCCAGAGCTGACTTGGGGCAAGTCTTAATTTGAACAAAATACTGAAATACAAGTAAAATTATAAAAGATGTAAAACAGTTCTCACTCACTGGGAGAAGACTGAAAGGGAGATAAACTTCCTTTCTGGAAGATGTGAGCAGATAAATCTCTTTCTGTGGTTTTGAGTGTGTTTTATAACACACTGTTGTTTTTTGTATATACAGGGAATGAAGGAAATTAAAAATAGGCCAAAATACGCAAAAAGAAAGAAAAAAATAGGCAACTCTGTATAATGATAGTACCGCTTTTAACAGTGTAAGAGCAAACCCTCAGTGCACAGGATAAGAATTTCTTCAATACATAAAGAACCTCTTGAATCATTTACGGGCTTGCTATATGACCCGTGTTTTTTGACTTTCAGTTGTTCTTGCAAGCAGTGATTGAAATAGTTCTGAATTACAATCTATATGCCAGTGGGAAGAAAGCCGAGATTCTTCTGGGGCTATGAAAGTGCCACGAATACTCAAGCTTTTCTTTTAATGCCAAGAATCAAAAAATAGTATATTAGATAGATCCCTTTGACAGCAGGTGCTTCCTCAAGTTTTATGAGCTGTATATGTTAAAGGAAAGAGCATAGTTGAAGTTAAGCAGTATTGGTCGATTCCCAACCAGGAGAGATTTCTGAAGGAGGCGTTCGTTTCTGTGTGATGCAGAGTACATACTGATTTTTTAGCTGGTAGAATGTGGTGACTCACTGGCTAATGCTTTAAAGCATTTTAGCACGTGCCAGCTGGAATATTCCTAAACCTTGGCTGCTTAGTCAGAGCTCTGTGTCAAGTACAGAATAATTACTTTTCTAACTTCAGGTGGGATTCTTGTGTTGCAAATTATGTAAGAATCGTAGAAAATTCTCTGTCTAGGTGGAGCTAGGGCTCCAAGTTGTGATGCATTCATTTGATCTTCAGTGTAGGAGAACATAATGGTTTTGGACACTGCGAGTTCCTGTGACATACTTGTTGATTGACCACATACAGGATAGAAGAGTGGTACGTTGAAGTGACATCAGGGTACTGAAATTGGAGTAGTAAATGGAGGAGACTGCTGAGGTGAAGAAAAATGCGTAGCTGGAGAAAAAATGTAAATGTTGGGAAAATGTATCTATACACTCTGAACAAAGTTGAACATCTTTATAGAAGAGTAGCAAATATATGTGTTCAACGGTATTAGTTTTCTAATCTACATAAGATGCGTGGACTGCATTTGTCTCTGACTTGTATAGGCTGGTTTAATTTCACTTAGAGTGCTTGAGGGGTAAATTAACATGAAATATCACATTAAATTTAGTTCTATTCATTCATTTACAAATCAGAGTAGGGAAATCCAGAGCTGTTTTTGAGTAATAAGAACATTTTTCTAAAAAGTAAAACTGCACGACTTTTGTTTGACAATTTTGTAACTTGAAAAGTCTCCGATTTAAGCCAAATTAAACTGGAAGAATGCTTGTGGACTAAAATTTCTGAGTGTGGGGTTTCAGCCAGGAGTATATTTTCTAATGCAAGAATTACAGGCTTCTGAAGAATGAGTTTTGAAGTAAGGTTATTGAAGTCCTTCAAGGCAGAGGTAGTGTAGTTTTTTGTAAGACATAAAATCATGGAATCATAGAACAGTTTGGGTTGGAAGAGACCTTCAAAGGTCATTTAGTCTGTGTGGTTAATAAGAAGAGAGTCTTGTGTGGAAATTCAGTCAACAGGTAATTGAAAAACATAGAATTCTTATTTTTCATTAATGATTTATAGCATTTTGTAATTTAAAATCCATTTTCAAGTCCAATTTCTTTGTCTAGTAACAGTGCTAACTAAAGGGCTTCGGCCTGCCTGATCCTTATCAGACTGACTTGGTCCAGAGTAATGCAAACTTTCCTGAAACGCCTTTACCTGTTTTCCGGATGTTTGGTTGATGTTGTGCTGAGATGTGCATATGTCGGTTATGTCAGTGTTCATACTCTTAATGCTTACGCTTGCTGTGGTGTACTGCCTTCGTATTGAGAAGTCTTAACACGTGGGTAAGACTATACATGTATACATTTGCGTGGTTTACAAAAAGTTGTGTAGCACTGACAGAAACATGCGTTTTCTTCTGCTGAATTAGTTCCTGCACTTGTATGAGCATCTTTAGCAGTGTTACTCTTAGAGTGTGTTCTCAAGAGCTACAAATAGGTATTTTGGATGCCTTTATTTCCTGTTTGGCAGTGCAATCCTGAAAATGAGTTACTAAAAACATGAGCCAGCAGTGTGCGCTTGCGGCCCAGAAAGCCAACTGTAGACTGGGCTGCATCAAAAGGAGTGTGACCAGCAGATCAAGGGAGGTGATCCTGCTCCTCTACTCTGCTGTTGTGAGATCTCACTCGGAATATTGTGTGCAGTTCTGGTTTTCAACATAAAAAGGACATGGAACTGTTGGGAGAAGTCCAGAGGAGGGGCACAAGGACAATCAGGGGACTGGAGCACCTCCCCTATGAAGACAGGATGAGAGAGTTGGGGCTGTTCAGCCTGGAGCAGAGAAGGCTGCGTGGAGACTTCATAGCAGCCTTCCAGTATCTGAAGGGGGCTTATAGGGATGTTAGGGAAGGACTCTTCATGAGGGACTGTAGTGATAGGAGAAGGGATAATGTGTTCAAACTCAAACAGAGGAATTTTAGATTGGAAATGAGGAAGAAATTCTTTACTGTGAGGGTGGTGAGGCGCTGGAATGGGTTGCCCAGGGAAGTTGTGAATGCTCCATCGCTGGCGGTGTTCGAGGTTGGGTTGGACATAGCCTTGGGTGACATGGTTTAGTGGGAGATGTCCCTGCCCATAGCAGGGGGGTTGGAACTAGATGATCTTAAGGTCCTTTCCAACCCTACTTAACCTATGACTCTATGTTTATTAAAGTTTATGGATAGAGAAAATTACTTCTGACCCCTTTTCATAAGTCACTTGACATAAAGGATGCAAGGACTCTGTGTGTATATTACATGTATTTAGTGCACAGATGGCATCAAGATATAAAGGAAGATGTTCTTGCAATCAAATAGCGTTTGAAAGTGGCAGCATTTCAACCCTGATACAGAAGAACTTCCTTATTCAGATGAGTGTAAGGGCATGCTTAATTCAATTCACATAAATTCTTACTGAAGTCAATGAGACTTAGAATATAATGTTTTCAGTTGAAAGGGACCTCCATTGGTGTGTTCCACAAAACAGTAATAGATCTAACAATATATTTAAGTGCTATTTTAACCTCAGGTAATAGGGTAGGTTTCATACTTACTATCTTGGTAAGACAGATAAAATGCATCAGAATTTAGTAGAGATCTAAAGAAGCATTTTTGAAGGTATTCTTAAAAGCAAAGCAGGCACAATTTATTCTAAATGTAATGTGAATACTTAAAATATAAACCAGTTCCACAGTGTCTAAATAAATTGACCAAAAACTTGCAAAACCTAGAAACTGTTTGTTCTCATGTTTTTATCTGAAAATGTTCCAGTATCAATCGACAGAAACCTGAGAGAAATCACAGAATGGTTGGAGTTAGAAGGGACTGTTGCAGGTCATCTAGTCCAATCTCTGTGTTCAAACAGGGTCACCTACAGCACATTGCTTAGGATCGCGTCCGAACAGCTCTTGAAATATCTCCAGGGAAGGAGACTCCACAGCCTCTCTGGGCAACTTACTTGAGTGCTTAGTCAGCCATTCCCCTAGCCATTGATGAGAAGGTTAAACAGTACCAGACCCAATACTGACCCTTGGGGGACACCACTAGTTACATGTGTCCAACTAGAGTTGGCTGTGCCCCTGATCAGAGCCTTCTGAGGCCTGCTGTTCAGCCTGTTCCTAGTCCCTCACCATCCACTTGTCCGGCCTATGCTTCCTGAGCTTGCCTAAGAGGATGTCATGGGAGATTGTATCAAAAGCCTTACTGAAATCCAGGTAGACGACATCCACTGCTCTCATCTTTCCAGCCACTTGTCCTGTTATAAAAGGCAATGAGATTGGTTAAGCGTGATTTCCCTTTGGTGAATCCATGCTGACTGCTCCTGATCACCTTCTTGTCTTCCATGTGCTTGGAGATGGCCCCTGGGATGAGCCTTTCTGGGGATTAATATGAGGCTGACTGGCCTGTAGTTCCCAGGGTCCTCCCCCTTGCCTTTTTTGAAGACTGGGGTGACACGGGCTTTCTTCCAGTCCACAGACACCTTTCCTGATTGCCATAGCCACGTTGATAAAGATAAGCATCAACAATGAAATAACTGTTGATTCTAAGGCTAAAAAGACTGCTTTCAGCCTATAGAATCATGATACTCATGATTTTCAAATTTTTAGACAAGTTAGTCTAATTATTGGTATTTCTGTAGCACTAGGGAATGTTTATGTAGTGGCAGCTAGGCTACACTCAGTACTTGTGCTGAAAGCTACCTCAAGATCTCTCTATTTAATCTCCAGTTTGTTCTGTAATTACAGTATCTTTCATTCTCCCAGTTAAAGTTCCTCAGTTACAGGGGGAAGGACAAAATAAATTTAGACCTAAATGAGTGGGAATTCACTTTTCTACTGTGGTAACCATAGCATACCTGCTCACTCCCAAGAAATACTTGTGGCAAGCTGCTCTCATTTTACTGCTATGTCTTTCTTCTTAGCTTATGTATATTAATCTCTTCTAAGAAGTTGATCTGATTTTATGATATGTTGTTGAGATTTGCATTTCAAAGAGAGCATAGTTTATATTGGAGTTGTTGTAGTTAGACTTACAAAGCGGTATTTGGAGAGTTCTCTGGAATTATGACTCAGCTTCATACACAAGCTGGTCAACATCTCTTTCTTCCACTGTGGCTTTTGCTTAAGTGTATGAAACATGTCCCATCTCATTTAGATGTGGAATCTGGGATTTGGCAGGTTGATGAGCACCCAAAATTGCAACCTTAATAATGAGTGAAAAAGGTTATTGTGAATTTTGCTTAAATCTGTCATTTTCCTAAGTTGAAAAATTATTAGGGTGAATAACTTTTGTTTTAGATTACACTTTCAATTTTTCATGCAGATGAGGTTAATAGCTGAACAATGTCTGGAGCTGAATGCAGATGTATTTCTGTAGTTTGTTCTGTGCTGTAGAGACATAAGTGGTTGTTAGTTCACTCTATTTGTCATTATTACGTAGTACGTGATTAGAATTTGCCATTTTTGTACATCTCGTAGTCAAATTTTTGTGGAGTGGAGTGCAATGTATCTTTACGTCTGAAAATGGGGAAGGTATTGTGTTGCTTTCTGTGGCCTTAGTAGGATTATGGCTGATAGTAGCTGGACTATACATCCAGCCTTTGTAGCTCACATTCTGTGCAGCGTCAGTAACTGATGACCTCTGTCCCATCCCAGGTACCTGCATCTCACAGAACTGGTCTATAGGCAGCAGAATCCCTATTGCCCATGTGTGTGAACACATGTAATTGTCATACTGTAATATTTATCATACTGTAATATTTTGAGTATGTTGGCAGGATACTTAGCCTACAGAGCTTCCTTCAGATCTACAAATTCAACTCATTTGTTTAACCTCTTTTGGTAACATCTGTGTTTGGAAACTGGAATCCTTCTTACAAGTCATTTTTAGAGAGTTCTCTGGAAGAGTGACTTGGCTACATTCACATCCTGGTCAGCATCACTTTTCCCTGCTATGACATTTGCCTAAGTGTATGAAAAATATCCCATTTCATTTGGTTGCATAATGTGAGTCCAAATTTAGTACTGATTTCAACTTACTTTTCATAGCCCTTTTTGGCTCATTTTTCTTCCTGGAAAGCTAAAGCCTGGCCAGGTATACCAGTTTTACAGTCTTCTGTAGCAGCTCTTAGTCCAGTGATAATGTATCAATGCCATTGTAATTAAATATGGGCCTCAGTTCTCAAGGCAACAGGAGCATTTTCTTTTGACATATGATTCTTTCTTGCTCCATACTCTTAAAATGACCTACTGCCATCCTGTCGGGGAAGAGCTGCCTGCTTTTAAGGGAGGATCTTTCTAGCACTTCATGTCTTCCATTGGTTGGTCTTAGGACCGCAAAGGACATGCTGCAGTGAATTAAGTCCAAAGATCATATTCTCATGTGTGTATCTTTCTTCTCGCTGTGATTTTAAGGAAGATCTGTCTACAAATGATGAAGAACCCAGAAATGTTTTTACATTATTTCTTCATGTGGACTGTCATTTGGATTGAGAACTTTTATGTGGAGTTGATGGATAAGTAGGAATTAAGTAGGACTTACAGTTTTGCTATTTTGTATGTTGACTGTAGATGAGAGATTTAATGGGACCCCTGAGCAGCCAACAGGTGCTGTTCAACCTTACTCTGAGCACTCATAGCATGAAATAAATTATATACCTGGTATTGACCCACCCAGGGTACATGGGACATGTATGTTTGAGGAGGTGTTCATTCTTTTATTGATCTCCTGTTAAGGAAGAGATTGGTTTTAGTTATCATCTTGATTTGTGATTTGTATTTGTTATCCTTTAAAGACAAAGAATTTTCACATTATGGTTTTCATTACTTAGTGTAAGCAATTTCAGTATATTTGGCCTTGAGATAGATATTGTCTTCTTTTGGCGCTGAGTCTTTGGCTGCTTTTTATGATATGAAAGATTCAATTAAAACGTATTTCTACAGATTCTAAACTTATGAGTTCTAAAGTCACTTGCGAGCAAAGAAAATTAATACAATGAGAAAATTCCATTCTTTTTGTAATCTCAGAACCATCCATAAGTTGTATGAAAAGACATGATTTTTAATTCTTTTTTTAAATTAGTGTTCACTGAGAAAAAAATACAACTCTTAACCCAGTCAAATAGCGATACACAAAGAAAGTGCTGTAAGGTAATACTGAAGAGAGTGGATTGTGGTTCCTGTAAACCTTTTTCCTTACCCCCCCTCCATTTTCCTGCTCTCTTTTGTATAACCTGTCATCTTTATTTATAGTACGAAATGAGTGATATTTTTATCACTCTAATAAAAGTGTGTTATTACTACATTATTGAAATAAAATTCTTAGTGCGGAATAGTTCATGATTTTCTGCACCAGGATGACATACAGTGTATGAGGGACACACTGCAAAGAATGTTCAGTTTTATGATATACACAGGGATGCTCTCAGTTGTCTGAATTTTTTGGGGCATAGTGTAGTAAATGTCAAGAGCCTTTGAAACATTTGAAGCAGATGTTCTGCTGCCAAACTGAAGCATTTGAACTCAAAATGAAACAGTTCCCTTAAACCTTGACATTAAGTCTTAACAGTTTCACTTCCCAATTGGATGTGGTATGAAGAAGATAAATAATAGAACTGTAGCAGGATAAAATATTTATTCTCCCTTGAGGTGGGGAAGAAAAACATGTTTAGCATTTGCTTTGCAATTTTATTTGTTCTGGCTCGTTTCCCTCTTATACTCACATATATACAGTTCCAGGCACATGTTAAAAGCAGTAACTAGGGCTTGGCTGGGGCTCGGTGTCCTTCCTCTCCCCTTCCATTTCATTCTTAGTTTCTTTCACAACTTCCCTTAAACTCCCTCTTTGTCCCCATGTTCCTTTCAGGAAGTATTCATCAAAATGCTCTTGCTTGTCCAAAACCTGTCTACTTAACCAAACGCATCAGTTCCCATGGAAGTCAGTGTCAGCCTTTTCAAACGGGAGTGCCATATTTAAACACCTCAATAAAAATGGCTTGAATTTTGCAGGCTCTCATTATCTGCTGCTCCCACTGACACTGGTAACACTGTGTGTGCTAAGAGGTCACAGCAATGAAAATATTTTAATTAGGTGTCCACCTTCACTTTGGAAAAGTCAGGCTCCATTTCCTCTGTCTTGTGAATGTATTCCCTTCATGAGCGTTTCTGTCTGACTTTTTAGTTATTCCACTAGCTCAATCCAAGTATCCCATCCTATATATGTTAGTCTTGCATGCCTGACTGGTAGCATCATGCTATGAACACTCAGAACCAAATAACAAGCTTTTTAGGTTCTGTCACTCATCCTGCTGCTATGAATTCTATGGCAGTAGTTTTGAGCCCTTTTCCATGTGTACTCTTGCTGTACCCTGTACTTTTCTTTCACTCCTTGCCCAAGATGAGTCAGTGCTATCTTCAGACCCTCTCTGCTTAAACAATGCTGGGGGGAAGATTTAAAAGTGGGCTGTAATCTCTTTGCTCTTAGCTGACAGCAGTCTTCCCTTCTGTGGCTACTTGCCATCTTCTGTGAATCCACCTGATTGGGAAGCATGCAGGGTTGGGAGAGTGGAATTCAGTGAATAGTGCTTTTTCTCTTTTCCTTCATTACTGAGAAAAGGTGATACGGACAATGGGGAAATTGTTACCCCTGCAGCAATGAAGCAGTGATCTTGCAGAAAAAATGCAGTTTTGTTCAATAAATGCAATATCATATACACATAAATACATACATATATAGAGGGATTTAAGTCTACACTGATGCATAAATTATCTGTACTTACTAAATTTTCTCTTTCCAGCTAGGCACCAGAAAAATACTCTGTCTCTTTTGGGGAAAAGCTTGATAAGAGGTAGATGTGCAGCATCCAGTTTCATGTGTAAATTAATGGTTAATAGTATGATCACTCTATAAGCTTTATGAAAATATGTGTGCTTGAAAGCAATGTGTACTCTTAAGGAAAATGAATCTGCATCATTAGTGTGGTACAGCATGTCTAGTATTTTTTGACTATGGGTGGGGTATTTTGTTCTATAATAAGGTCTGTGTAGCAAAATTGGCAAGAAAACTGTACCATGTACTTGGCTAGATCCTGGAGCCAGACAGTACAAGCTCACTTTCAGTGGTAACCTTATAAAGCAATGCTTTTAAGTGAGAGAGCAGTACTTAACACAGCCTTTATAACATCTTGTACTGGGATTATGTATTGCTCGAAGTAGGGTTTCATCTGCACTGTTCCATCTTTTAATAATGTGGCTGCTTCATTTGGCTTCCTACTGCAACCTTGTTTTAGGGAAGCAAATGTTTGCTGTATAGCCTGCAAAACGCCTAATTTCTTCAGATCATCCTCTGTTTAACCCCTTATAGAATAAAAATGTCCCATGAGTTTTGTGTTCATCTTTCTGAAGGCTTGTTTTGTCTGGTATTTTGCAATAGCTGTCTAGAAAGGTCTTTCATGGCGTGAGATAAAAGGTGTCTTCAACACACAGCTTTATAGGGGTGGAATAGTGGAATTCTGGCCTTGGAAACAAAAAAAATGAGAACAATTGTAGGTATTTTTTTTTCCTAGGAATGTACAATGTAAAGAAATTTATTTTTTGTCTTATGGATGAGTAACTTTATTCCTAGGACCATCACAGTTTAAAGATAAATGTCAGGTTAGGAAGCATGTGTACGCACACATGAAACAGAAAGTTTTTGTATAGCCTTTATAATATATACATGCATTCATTAATGTGTGCATATGTATATATTTGAACTTGTACATTTATAGGTTGTAGGTATTACCTACCTTGGTGAGGCTAATTCAGAGGCAGTTACTCTTAGGAATAGTTACAGCTGTGCTAGGATCTACTTAGATGTGAGTCTGTATTTGTAGTTCAATATTTTGCTTTAGCAGTAATCAGTATTGTCATCATCATTATCAAACTTCTTTCTGTCACTTCCTCAACATTAAAGGTTCTACAAAATAAGTACATCTTATTGTACTTACCGTGTAAATGAGGAAGCTGACACAAAAATGGAATACCTTATCTGAAGGCAGTCACCAGGCTAGCAAAAGTCCCATTAGAAGAACCTGAAAAGTCACCAGGCTGTTTTAGGATTTTCTCTGTTTGACAGCACTGCATCTCATTTGGTAAAGTCAATTGAATGATAGTTGAAGAATAAGTTTATTTTCCTTATGCTTTTTATGGGGATTGGTTAGCCTGAAGTTGTCTTGTGGGACAAATGTATTCAAATGCAGTGATGTTTGCACCATGAGGACAGTCAGTGAAGCAGGTTGCCTGGAGAGTTTGTGCAGATGTCCCCCATCCTTGGGGACTTTCGAAAACTGTTTCACTAAAACCCCAAGTAACCCATTCTGATCTCTTAGATGACCCTGCAGGAGGATGAACTGGAGACTTCCTGAAGTCCCTGCCAGCCTGACTTGTCCTGCGGTCCTGTGGTCATTGTTCCAGAAAAATTGTCCCCCTCTCTCCTCAGTTCTGTTGTTGGGTGGAGCAATAGGAGAAGGGAATAACCACAGCAGAGCAAGCTTTGTGATTATTCTGATCATATTTTGTAGGGAAGGCAGTGCCTGCAGTGGCTGATGGTAGTGATGCTTCACAAATTGGAACTGAGTGGCAAAGGCAACAAAATGAAAAACAAGTGCGAATATTGGGCAAATGGGGAAAAGGAGACAGGAAGGCAAAGTAATCCCCCCCCTTCTGTAGTAGAAAGGAGTCACCATACATGTATAAAAAATAGTTTGGAGATTCTCTTTAATCACCAATGACATCTGGTATGGCTCTGCCTGAAAGCATATAGCAACTGTGGTCTGAGGAGGACTGCCTAAACTCTTCAAGACTGTTTTTAAAGTAAAGTTTTAGCCTTTACTGTTTCCATGACAATGCTTCAGTAATACAGTTATGAATGGAGACTTTATAGGGAACAAATGGGAAATAAGAATGTGATTCCAGCCCTTTGGAAAAAAAGGTGCAATAAAGATCAGGAGTTACGTGAGGTGTGAGCCAGACCCCTACTCCAGCATAGCTGTGGTTTAGTTGTGCATCTTGGCTCAGCATCTGATGGTGTGAAAGCCATTAGTATGGCAGAGACGGATGCTGTAGACCTACTGTGCTTCTACTCTGCAATGAGAGAGGGATGTACAATGCAATGCTGCAGTCTGTATGTGACTGAGCTCTATTTTTTGATATCTTTAAACTGCAGGTAGAGAAGCAATGTGGAGTACAGAAAAGAGAATTGCAAACAGTGCTGTCACTGTAACACCCATTGGAGCCTGTGTGTTTGCCCGGCATTCAGTCTGTTGGTAGGTGGTAGTCCCTCAAGCACTCCCAACATGCTTTGCTGCATAGTGATGCTGCTTATGTACCGGGATTTATCATTTTGGTGTTTTATCTTTAGCAGTTTATCACTATCTGTGCAGAAAGTGAATCCTAGGACTTCCTGGTGGCTTTACTTTTGAACATATGTAGCAAATGACAGCCACTGTACCCTGTGCGCAGAAATTGGGAACAAACTAGGATTAGCAGAAAAAACACCCAGCTAGACCAGCACAGCTCCTGATATCAGGGAAAAGAAGTAAAATTCATCTGGTTTTCAGCTATTGCAGCAGTATGCATTTTTCTCTCAGCTTGATACCTCATCTGTTCAAATGTGTTTTAATTTTCAGTGTAAGTACCATTTTACAAGTGTAACTGTTTAGCTTTCTGAATTTTAAGAGTAAGTATAGAACTGTAGTAGCATAGATCCAGTTTCTGAATAGTTACAGTAAGCTTTAGTGGGAAAGAAAGAAGTTTGGGCTTGAAAGCGTAAACCCATTTTTTTAACAGACTGACAACCTGTGGAGGTTGTCCATGTTGATTTGCCAGGGCTCCACAGAGCACACCCACTGTGGGGTGAGAGGAAGTTCACTTCCCAGGCAACTTAACTCCTAGGCTTCCCTCATTCTGAACCGTATACGGTTTTACTGTCGAGCGCTACTGTCTTCTAGAGTCTGAGGTGAGAACACCACAGGTTTTGCACTGAAGACATCAGATGGGGCATCAACTTTTCAGTCAGTTAGGGGTGACTATATAAAGTGGATTGTTCTCAAAGGGATTATCTTTGATCTCTGAGAAGATTGTTGGATTCCCCCCCCCTACTTTTTTATTTCCATTAGAATCTCTTTTCTTGTTCCTTGCAGCCTGCCCCTTTTTTTGCATACATTGTCCTGTTTTCTCCCTTTCGGACTGTATCATGTTTTAAAATACATTTAAGATGCATTAATTCTTTCTTCGCTGTCATTTTCCATAATCTCATTAGCTTTTGTACAAAAGTGCAAGGCCTTCAGCTGCTGACCTGGCGGAAAATGCAAAGATGTGGATGAGCCAAATATCATTAAAGTCCTTCTGTCTAAAATTAAAGAGTCCCATGCAAGTTTTGTACTCTCATAAATAAAATAGGACCTGTCAGTTTGAAGAAAAAGAAGGCATGTAGACTTCATCCTGACTATGCAGCCTGGTGCAATTTATTAAAGGTTCTGTATTGCAAGATGAAATGAAAACATGAACAGGAACTTTGAATTCATCTGTTCGAGTAGCATGACTTAGGTGCTTTAGGAGCAGCTACATTTTTTATCAGTCAGGCCAACACTGTTGTCTAGTGACATCTCTGTAGTTACAGCAGGCAACAAAATGAGTTTCAGAAGCATAGAAATGCTAGAAGCTTGGGTATGAAAATGTTAAATGTAAACCAGAGTATTTATCAAAGAGCATGGAAACCATACGGTTTAAACAGTAAGGGAAAGGTGCCAGAGAGAAACATTCATCAGATGGGTCTTCATCGAGTAATATTTTGTTGGGAGCATTGTATCACTGTGCTGTGAAATCCTGAGGACTTCGGGGGGGGTCATCTGGGTCCTTGAAGCTGTTTCCACGTAGTAGTGTAGCATGGTTCTGTACACTGGAAATGTTGGTAAGTTCTTTCTCTAAAATGGCAATGCAGAGCACTAAAGCTTACAGGTTTTTTAGTGCATAGGAGTGACTACTGCACTGGATTTATGATTGCTCATGTAAGGGAGTATGCTTTTCTTAAAATACATCTCATTACGTATTTGTATTCTCAGTATCCAGGTAAACTTATAAATATAACTCATATACAAATGATTTCATCTCAAGCTGAAATGTCATTGTCACAGTCTTGATTGAATCTATTTAGACAGGCAATCAAGAGAAAGCCTTTTAATCTGAGAGCCAGCTTTAAGTTCTATCAGAAGTACACAGTGGTGAAATCATTCAGGATATTCTTTTCAGCCTCATGGGAAGAGTATGCATATACTTCCATTCCATGCTGAAGTTAGTCATAAATAGTGTTTCATGATACAGGAAGGAGCTCATAAACTGATGTAGATATTTTTGTGATTCATTAAATGTGTGTATCAAAGCTGATTCATTATAAAATATGACAGGTAAACTTCTATCAAAATGATAGGTATATAAATGTCATCATTTGAACCAGTGGCTAATTATATTCTAAAAAAGAATTTGAGTCTTCACAAAAGTTTTGATAGCTGTCTTGAAATCACTGTTGTGGAAGTCTTGTCATCAAGATTTTATGGTAATCTACAAATCTAAAAATAACTCAGGACGTGGAATGGCTCGAGTTCTAGGGCAGGTCTGGATCTTGCCTCTGAGTTGTGTTATGTTCTGGTTGTACGAGTTACTGGGCATCTGACCCGTAGTGAAGGGACTGATCTGTTTTTCAGAGCAAATAATGAGAAAAGAATATGTAAAAGGGTGTTTCAAACACAAATTTGTATGTCTAGGCTGCAATATCTTCCTCTAACAGATTTCCTTTGTTTTAGTTTACTACTGGATTTTCTCCAGTTATACAAGAATTTGTCTAAAAGAAAGCCTGCCTTTCTCTTGAAACAGTCACAAGGGTGTTTTGCAACCACCATGTTACTGGGAACCATGGAAGCAGCATGTGTGTGAAGCCAATGGAATTAAGCACAGGGAAGATCCATGCACATAGATACGTTTTGCTAGTAAATTTCCTGGTCCATAACATTCTGTTCATTGCAGACTACAGCTGCATAGAACCATTTTGTTTTGCTTTTATATCAAGCAGCTCACACTTCTTCCATGTCTTCCATAGCTGACGTATACTCTAGGGGAAAAAAGTCTTTTGGAACATATTGTCATCAAGGTCGGTGCACATGTAAATCTGAGTGGCCCCAACGCCCGCTGGTGCTTCCTTCATGAATGAAGAGAATCAGAAAATCCAGCTCCCTACTGAAGTCAGTCTTTATTCTTTTTGACTGCAGCTCAAGATGATAAGCCTTTTGAATTCTGAAGGGTAGTTATTGTAGGAGAACAAAGTGTAATGGAATACAATCAAATGAAACAGATTGTAGCTCTTAATTTACTAAGATTAAAACTGTCCCAATGTGAAACACACACAAATGTGTTGTAAATTCAAGATAATTTGAATCATGAAATTAATCTAAGCCAGGAACAGTTGACTCAAATGTTTCTTGTAATTAATGCAAGCAAGACACTGTTAATTAAAAAAAAAAAAAAAATACTGCACACCCCCTAATCTTCCTTCATATAATGAAAATGCCGCAATATTTTCCTTTGACTATTGTTCTGTGTATCTTTTGCGGTGTTTTCTCCCGGTTGACAAACAGGGCATTTGGGTTGACAGATTTTTAATAACCTTCCATCTCACATAAAACTCATATCACATGGAGACATGGAAAAAGATGATCTTTGCAATTGCTTCACACGCTAAGCTTGGCTATACTTGAAAGTGTTGCCGGCATAGTTATATTGGTTAGATGTGTGGGAAGAATCCCAGTTCAACTGGCATAGCCATATTGGCAGAAGCTCTACTGTAAACAGTCATACTGGAAGTGGGGTTACTTTTCTGGCTTGTAACTATTTCGGGAACTTGAATAGGCTATACTAGCAAAATAACTTTTCTGACAGCATAGGCTGTTCACCCTTCAGGAAGATTGCATAGGTCTAATACAGCTGAAGGAGCTGGGGTGTTTAGTCTGGAGAAGAGAAGGCTCAGGGGAACCTTATAGCTCTCTACAGCTGCCTGACAGGAGGATGGAACCAGGAGATGGCTGGTCTTTTCTCCCAAGTAAGAAGTGACAGGACAAAAGGAAACAGCCTCAAGCTGCACCAAGGGGGGTTTAGAATGGATATTAGGAGCAGTTTCTTCCCCAAAGGGTGCTCAGGCATTGGCACAGGCTGCCCAGGGCAGTGCTGGAGTCACCATCCCTGGAAGTGTTCACATACCATGTATCTAAGGCCCTTAGTGACATAGTTTAGTGGTGCCTTGGCAGTGCTGAGGAACAGTTGGACTTGATGATCTGGAAAGTCTTTTTCTACTTTGTTGGTACTATGATTCTGTAGCTCTGCTGACTGGAAGCTGCTTCTCAAGCTGTTGGTAGAAGTGAAGTGTTAGGAGATACATAGCTTGCTTGGCTTCTGAGGAAAAACAAAATATGTGGGTGATAGGATGTTTTTTCGCTAGTATGGTTGGTTCATAATGTTGCAGTGCCAGAGGTTCCTTCCCTACATGGTAACAGGTAACACCTGCCCCAGGGTCACAGGAGTTCAATCAGGAGCAACATACTGTTTCCAAAAAAAGAAATCATTTAGTCTAATGAGACCATTGGTCGTTCCAGCATACAGGTTGCCCAGACAAACTACAGCTGCCCCATCCTTGACGGTGTTCAAGGCCAGGTTGGACAGGGCTTGAAGCAACCTGGTCTACTGGAAGGTGTCCCTGCCCATGGTAGGGGATTGGAACTGGATGAGCTTTAAAGTGAAGTCCCTTCCAACAGCAACCAGTCTATGTATGGTTAATTTCTTTAAACAATTATTCAGTGGAATCCTCCTGTTAACTAAGGTGCATAGTCTTGTACAAAATCCAAATTATTAGCAGAAACGTATTTTAAAAGAATTTTGAAGTGAGTTTTTCTCTAGATTTTTTTCTTGTCCTCTTGGGTGACCACCAAATGTTTGTAGCTCCATTTAGCTGAGGAAATATAAATCATTCTGAGGCTTTCTTGCCAGTTTAAATTACCACCTAAACTGGTGGTTGTTCTTGTTAAAAAAACCCATAAAAATACTGTAAGACTGTACACAGTTTATCCTGAAGCAGACAAGAGAAGCTGTGTTAGATTAGAATTCTTTTGCTTAGCTGCTGATCCGCCATTTGTTTAAACATCTTTTGTTTAACATAGCTTGAAAGGGCGGTTTAGATAACAAATAACAAAAACTTTATTAAAGTGTATGAATGTAACATCTTACATTCATATAAACTTTTATGTGAATAAGACAAAACTAGAAAGGGGCTAGAGCATTCATCCTTAAACTAGTCTTTGCCAGGTTAGGTCGGTTGTTACCAGCCAACAGCTATTAGTGCTCCATAAATAAAAAAGGGACCTTTTATGAACGTAGAAAGAAAAGACTCTTTAAGAGTCAGATTACATGAATCTCTGTGGCCATTCGTATCCTGACAGTAGGGTGGCCAAGGAGAACAGAATTGTGCCTCCAACCTGGAAGTAGATTATCTCCAGAGCTGGGTTGACTGTAGCAGATCTGTGTGGGAAGACCTTACTTTTCTGAAGGCTCCTCTATAGACAGAAAGCACACTTTAATTCTAATCCTAGATTTATCTTCCCTCATAAGAGTGTCTCACATTGCACAATAACATTATGCCTTATGAAAAGCAAGCCAGTATGAATGTGTTCTTTTGTGTATTGAAAAGAAAGATAAGTATCTTTAAGATGACAGTGTCAAATTCATTCTGATTTGAAAGTCTGCTATTCCGTAGAGAATGCAAATACAGCAGAACTTTATTATTTAGATTGTTCTACACCTTTGCCTATTCTTCCAGCATTAATTTATGGATATTTAAAGATAATAGATATTTAAAGGCAATCTGTATGTGCTGTGCAGCAATAATGTATTCTTCTATAACAGTTTCCTCTATTGAATATTTGGCCTTTTATTTTAGACATTTGGAATTGAGAGCAATATATGGTGAGCAATAAATAAAAATTGCTGAAAGTAGAAAAATATCTAAAAAGCAAAATATATTTTTGTTCTTAGTATTCTTTTATTTATTTAAAGTTTAGCATTTGCTTTTGCCATCTTGGTTTTCTGAATGTTTTTAAAAACTTTTATGTCTGACTCTTCCAGAAGTAGGAATATGCAAGGCTGTGGCTTCTCTGTGGACCATACAGATGGGCAGATGTTAATGAAATCAAATGAAAGCCAAGTGTGGCGAAAGTAAGATTGAAGTTAGTCCTTTGAAAATGTAAGGTTATCTTGGAGCACTGTATCAGTAGCTGCAGAAGACCCAATCCTGCCTTAGGCTGAGTGTCCTCCATCCCCTTACCAGGAGGTCGGTGTTACTTCTCAATGACAAAACCCATTAGAGAGAATGGCTGCAATCTCTCCATGTTGTAAATAAAAGTTAAAGGGCTTGTTCGAAGAAGTCCAACCCCCTTTAAATCATCCCACAAACTATCTGAATTTAGACATTTTTGTTGTACAGTCTTCTATAAATTCCCAAAAGCTCTGAGCATGACTCACATCCATGCAGCTCATCTGTTAGTTTCTTAGGAGGCACCCAGAGCGATTAAGCTCCCCGGTATATTTGGATCTGCTGTGAAAGTTTCACATGGCCCAGACAATGCCGTCCAACTCTGCTGGGGATTTGTCATGGTACTTGCAAGCAGGTTATCTGTGTTGACAATGAATTTGATTTTGAGAGTAGCACTGAACATGCAATATGGGTTTATCACTTATGTCTAATCTGAATGCCAATCCTGTGTTATTCTGAATTACTAGAAACAGAGTGGAGATTCCTTCTCTTCCTCCTGAAGGAGGAACGCAGAAAATATCTGCTGCAGCTCACCTCCTTTTTGGGAATGCTATCACTGTGGGTGCCTCTAGTATATGACAGGTTTTGTATTCCTTGTCTGACAAGGCTGCTCTTGTATTTCTCTGTCCATGATGCAGAAATGGGTACAAGAAATGAGCATCTCTGTCTTCTGCTTAAAAATGTTGTAGGAATAGTAACATGTCTAGAGGCTTGCCTAGCAGCAAAGCAAGAGAATGACAGTTAATCAATGAGGCTGGTTGGGCTGTTCGGAGTTACATTGTAGAAGGTATAGACTTAAGTGAAATTTTGAAGGTTAAAGTGCTACTCTGTTTATACACTGCTGTCAGAACTGACCAAAAACTATTTTAACCCTGATTACTGTGGAAGGGCCCATTTTAGACATTAATCAAGTTTTATCTGCAAAACAAAGTAGGGAGAGAGCATGCTCTGAAGAGCACCAGCATCTTAGTTCTGAATCTGAAAGACGATGTGACATTAGCAAAGTTAAGAAAGATTAAATCCCCATGTACTTATGTTTTAGTGTGGAAATGAGGATCAGATCCAAGATATTTAAAAGGAAAGTGGAATATTAGATAGATATCCAGAAAAGATGCAATTTTGAATAATATTTTCACATCTATAATGTAAAGTTCTGTTTTAGAAGCTTATTCCTTTGTTTCTCTGAGATGAAACTGGACATGCTTGAAGGAGGGGGACTTCTTTTGGTTGTCATGCCCAGCTAGCAAAAAAAGTGCCCCTTCCATCCTATTTAATGAAAACTAACGTTTTTGTTCAAGTTCCATGGGAAATTGTGAAGTTCTAAAACTTACTGTATTGTAGAATTTCTCTCTAATAACTGATGAGTTTATCTTTATTCATCGCATCCACAATATTCTTTTTCATGTATTTTATATGGCCTGTATCGTATTAAACCATGAAAATATGAGATAGAGAAGATAAAGCCAGTTTGCACCATCAGATTATTGTACGAAGTGGTATCTTTTTATTGTTTGTTGACTGTAGCAAAATCAAACCAGTTTACAGTGGCTGAAAGAATCTGATGCATAATTCCAGTCGTGTAGTCTTCATGGAATGGGAAGAACAAAGAGACTTGGTAGAGCTGCTGAAGGTTCATTCCAGATATCTCTTTCCATTTGAAAACAATTTAGAATAGGTTTGGGGAACCATAATATCGTAGCCTTTAATCATAAGCATGCCATCTGATGCAGACATGGGTGAAATGACATTTTAAAAAAGTCCTGTTCTTTGTTATGAATCCTTTATCATTCCATGGGGAAAAAAAATTATTTGTTCAACCTTGAATGGTTTCATTGTGTATGTGGCAAACAGCTAAATTTGGATGATGTGTTAGTTTGTGGCATCACTCAGGGCTGTATCATTGTATGTAAACACTTGACAGAAAAGACCAAGAAAATTGACAAAAGGCAAGATTAAAACACAGCTATTGTTCTCTGGCTTAAGATCATAAAAGGAAGGAAATGCATAGTTGAGGATCCAAACCTCAAGTATCTGGTCACAATGCAGTGCCAGCCTTAATTTTACATAACTGTACCCTGTTGTGAGTAGACATTGGTGGTTTGATCCTGAGCGATGAGTTACATTGCTCTTAGCAGCTGAAACCAGAATAATAATTGTAATGCTTGCTTTTGTTTGATGAAGAGGCTTCTTTGAACAGTTGTAATTGTTTTCTTTATGTTTTCTTGCTAATTAGATAAACCAAATCCCTAATAAATAGTATTTCTTTTTCAAATGTTACCCATAAAACTCTGCTATGCAACCTTCTTTTAAAATGGAAATGGGAAACCGTGGAGAGAAGCCAGTGTTATGGTTGGACTTCAGGAATGTGAAAAAAAATGTGGGAAGTTATAAGAGCTATAATCCTTCAGATGCTTGATTGAAACACCCTCCAAAATCCCAGAACACTTAACTGGTGAAGGAAGTAGCTAACAGTACTATTAACACAGAATAATGAAAATATTACAGAGTTTTTGAGGTATCTGCAATTAAGTGAATTCTGCCCTACTTTTCTTAAAAAGTCTGTGTTCCCCCTGGTTCTTAGAAATTGTAATGAGGGTAGCAGAAACTGTGCTTCACAGGATGCCAAGCTGTGGATGCAAAATGCAGACGAGGACAGGCAATGACATCAAATCTTATCTTGACATTTTAGCCTAAGGACATTGCTTCAAGGATTCCAAAGGGGAGGATCGGCAATGCTCTAGCAGTCTCCAGTCAGGGAAAAGCCTTTAGCACTCTAGACCTACCAAACACTCAAAGAGTAAAGCCTAGTATCTGATAAGGTGAGGCTGACTTGAGAAAAGGATGATGTTGTTTTCTCTGGGGTATTTCAGTTCTTTCACTGGTAGGACGAAATCTCAACAGTGTCCAGGTCACTTGCACCCTGTCTTTATTTGAGATTTGGAGGGATTCAGCAGCCAAGCTGGGAGGTGAAGAGACAGAAGTCTAAGATAATGTAGCTTTTTCACAACAGATGGGGCTCTAGTCAGTTTTGAATGGTAGCTTGAATTTTCTCTTGGGGAGAAATTACTGCAGGTACGGGGGATTCACATTGCAGATAAACTAGTATCTTGGGTGTTGCGGTGAAATGGAAAAGTCCCTGACCCACAGTCTGAAAATTGCAGCCCATGAGACGAAAGAACTGAAGCGTTTGGTGATAAATCATTTGCTCTTCAGTATAACTGAGCATATTGCTAGAAAAGATTCACACATGAAAAGGAGAAGTCTGGAGTCAGAGGGAGAACTGAGTATGACTTATAGTGCTACACTGAATTGTGTGGATATTAGCTATTTAGAATGGTAGTGCCGTGGTAGACCCATAGTACAGTTCAACCATCAAGATGTTGCTTCAGAGAATTGCTGAACGTCAGAGTTTTAAGAATGGGGATTTCGCAGTCCCTTTGCTATTCTGATTTTCCTGTAGTCTCTTTTGTGAAGCACTGGTTGGGATTGTCTCTTTGTGAGGAAACCACCCACTTTCCCATCCCAGCACCCATCCCTGGATTCTTCAAATATTCCCTGACATATGTATATGACTTTGATTTCCCCTCTCTGTCTTTAAGACTGCAAGTTCCAGGACTAGGGATTTCCCTCTGATTTTCTGATGCAATTCCATTCATATTAGAGTATTCCCTTTTCTGTTGTTATGACAGACCTGCTTATGTTGGTAATTTCTTCCAGCTGCTCCATGTGTTGGGTTTTTTGGGCAGTTGGTTTGGTTTAGGGTTTTTTTTGACATAGTTGCTGTATACTGTTTTTACCATGGAGCACCTAGTTCCATGGCTGTGCAAGTCAGCACTGCGTCTATACCAGTACTGGATTAGCACAGAGAGCTCTACAGGTACTTCACTGAGCTTCATCACTGTATGAATTTTTCTGCAGTGTATTGTGGGAAAGCTTTTAATCCACAAGCCTTTATGCAAAAATGTTTTTAACTCAACTAACTAAAGTACTTCCATGGCTTCTGTTCCAGCTGGTAGCAAGGCATGGATCCAACTCTAGATGTGATGTTTTCCATCTGTTGGCATGCATGCAGCTCTCATTTTAGGAAGAGCAGAAAATTCTGGGCGTGAAATACAGTGCAAAAGCAATTTAAGAGTAACTCGTTGCCCTAAGAAGTCAGCAGCATGTTTTGCCGGGTGCCTTGTGTAGAGATGGAGATAGCTGATGCAGGTTTAATAGTTGAGGAATCCTCAGGCATCTTCTTGCACATCTGGTATGGCTTCTTCTCAAATGTAGAGAACACCCTTAGAACTTTGTAAAGAGCTTCCTGTGCCTGTGCATCACAAGGCCTTACAGATGAAGGAAGTACGTACTAATACCTAAGCTTGCGACAGTCCTTTATGGCCACTTCGCTGTGATTTGTTTTTTTTGCTGGTGCCCAGAATGCCGAATTATGTATTTCAGTGACTGTTTCAAAGCTAGAGGACTGAAAAATGTTGCTTTCCCTGAAATAACATCTGGGTTTTGTTTTTTTTTTTTTTTCTTTGAGAGAAAGCCTGAGAGGTCTGTTGAGGCCATGAATTTGCCTAGCAAACATCCAGGAAGGATAATACTTGCCAGTTAGGCAGGCTGAGGTCATCCGGATAAAAGGTCCATGAATGAGGATATGGGGGAATAATGTGAGACATAGAGATAATCTGGAGATCCCATCTTTTTTTTGTTACTATTATTTTTAGATTTAGATAGCAGTCTAACTTTTTCTTGCCTCACATGTGAAGTCACTAAGTCCACAGCTGTATAATGGACTTAGAACATTCTCAGTCACCCTCCTCAAAAGGAATCAAAGCATGAGAATGCCTGACAGGTGGAAATAAAGAACATTTCTTTATGTTCTTAGCAATATATAATTACATGCTGTTGGTATCGTTTGGCCAACTGAGGAGAAATGCCATGACCAACAAAGTTTTGGGGCAATAAAGTGTCTCTATGTCTGCTTGCTTTTGAAACTTGCAAACTGTGACATACCTGAGGTGGAGCAGAGATGGATTTCTTTAGGAGTATGTTGGTGCCTATAATTGGGCTATGGGCTTTTTATGACTATGTCCATACTAAAAAATAAGCAGTGTTAGAGCTTGTGTTTTATTTCAGTCTAAATGCTGGCTGGGCCAAGAAAGAAACTGATCTCCTGAACACTCCTCAGAACCTGTTATCCAAGTTCATGATTAGAGCCACATTTAGCTCTGCAATGATGATACACTTTTTCCTGTGTTAGGTACTTGCCACCCCTGCGCTGCTCTAGACAAGAAAGGCACTTGCATTGAAATTCTTTCCCCAGAGGACAATCTTTGCTCTTCCACTCCCTGATTCACACCTTATATTACATTTTAAGAGCTTTGGTTCCTTAGCTGTTTTCCATAGACTCTGTATTCATCTGGTTTAGCCAATAGGACACAGAACAGCATGAAAAACGTTGTAGAGATTGTTTCTCTATGGAGAATCAGCTGTGGTTTTGCAGGTGAAAATTAAAGAAATGCAGTGTTAGGATGGAGATACCAGTGAGAATCAGTTGCATGATTTTGTTTTGATGACTTCCTATGGAATAGTGGTGGTAATTTATCTGTAGATGATTTTCAGGATGTGCTCTATATAGCATTCATTGGGTTAAAATGTTCCCTAAATGCTAATGGCTAAAATAATGACCCCTCAAGTCATTGCTGCCACTAACTCTACAGCTACTGCTATTGGTTCTAGCAGAAGGAAAACCATTGGATACTTTAAAATGCAATAGTAATTTTCAGAAGAGCAGGTCACATTACAGTTCCCTAGAACATAAACCAACAGCTTATCATACGAGGTTGTTCTAGTTTGAGGGTTTTTTTGTCAGCTAAATGATTTCTTTTTCCTTCCAAAATATCCAGGTGTAACTTAAATCTGCTGTCAGGTTAAGAATGAGTGCATCCCTTTTGTATTCAGTATTTGCCCTCTTACTATCAGCTACTTCTATTGTCTGGATGGGAGCAAACATGATCTCAGGTACATAATAATACTAATAATGCTTTTTCTTTCCTTCCCCCTGACATGCCTGTGCCTCACTCACCTATTATGTGACCCATGTTTTAACACACATTTGTGATATGAATGCTTTAAGTTATGATCTTTAAGTTTACATTCTGCTAACCAATGTGAAAAGGGAAAGGGAAAACTTCTATGTGCTTCCTGCAGCTGTCTGCAAACTGCTTTTTGTGGGCAGCATTTTAGCAGTGTAAATGTAGTAATGATCAGTGGAAAACTTGATTCCCTCCTGCTTGCTGTTTAAGTTCATGATTCTTGATGTCTACAGCAGACCAGCACCATGGGGTTTTCAGAAACATTCAAGTAGGAGAAAACCACTGCTTTACAAAGGGCTGTGTGCTGCTGTCTAAGTAGGTGGTGTTGAAACACCCCTATGTCACAACCTGGGTAACAGTAGCAGCACATTCATTGAGTATTGCATTTTACAAGTATCATTGCACTTGTAGCAGCTCAAGAAGGGCAGTTAGGACTATGGGGCTCACTTCATGTCCTACAGTCTGTTGAAACCCAGGATGAGCATGAAGGCGGTAAGCCTGAGCTGGCCTCGGTACTTCTGCTAAGTCTCTTACAGAGGACCACAAATTGTCTGCTTTAAACCTTGAAATGCCAAAACACTTGGGGCAGGTAATCATATGCCACCATAGACTTCTTGTTATATTTCCTATTCCATCAGGTTTTAAGACCAAAAAGATTCTGAGTGGGATTTATACTTCAGTTGGGTGAGGGCAAAGCTGACTTCCTGTTCAATACGTTTGAAAACTAGGGTTTTCTTTGTATTTAAAGAGAGTGCAAATCTTATTCTATAGGATCTCCATTCTCATTTGGAAGCTGAAATTCAGTGGACAACCGTATGTCCCACTCATTTCAATCGATTTTACATTATTTATGGCAGCTTAAGGTTGCTTTGTTTGCTCACTTGGTGTATTTTGTTTTAAGTTGTGCATATTCTGAGAAGACAAATCAGGCAGCTGGAAAAATACATTCTTTGTCTAAAAAGTCTTATGCTTCAGTATGTAACTTGATGTGAAAATTGGTATGCCTCCCTGCATCATTTTCACTAGCAATCTTTCCCACATATAAGCACAGCTTTGTCAATGTCTAATAAAATGCCCAAGATTTGTAACTGTGAAAGGAAACGTACACTGGAAGGAAATAAATTGTACCAGTATCCCACTGTTACTGAAAGCTGTCTCTATTCATCTTAATATAAACATTTAAATGCGTTTTGTTCCTCTGTATGTATTATTTTTTGGTACTTTTCTAAAGGAAGCTGTGAGACATCCTAATGTTTTCATCAGCACCTTGGGGGGAGGAAGAGTGCCCTTACAAATCCACGCACCTCTTCTCCCTATTTGCTCCTTCTTCCCCCTCCCCAAGTGAGGCAATCAGATAATCAGCTTCATATAATCGAGGGACAAGAACCTTGTTTCTGTGAAAGGTCATTTCATAGCCATCTCCAGGGAACAGCGGGCAGGCAGTACTTCAGGCTGTCATCAGGGCTGCAAGAACAGGCCAAGCTGCTGCCAACAGCCCATTTTAGCCCTTCCCAGCACAATGGCAGGTCTGTGTGCCTGGTTTGCTGCTGCCCATTTGATGCCAACTCCAATGTCACCAGAAGGCAATCTGGATCATTAGGAGACCAGCCCTTTGACTTTGCCAGCTCATGAAGGCCAGGAGGCTGCTTTTGCAGACTCGCTGACACCATCCTTCAGCCATAGCCAGACTGGGCCCCTGTCGTGGTTTGAGGCTCTAAAACAGCTCTACTCACTCACTCACTTCCCCCTCTTTCTTCCCCAGTCCTGGGGGATGGGAAGGAGAATTGAAAGAATGCAACTCCCACAGGTTGAGATAAGAACAGTTTAGTAACTAAGGTATAA